>JAVIAB010000091.1:56300331-56527831 GCA_032433765.1 Megaustenia siamemsis
ATGTCCCTCCACAATCTTCTATCTACAGTGCATCGTATCAGTTCTGTTGTTGAATGTTTTCCATACCATGACACCAAGCTATTCAGTATTTTCTTTCTTTGTCGTCCGCGATCTCTCTTTCCTTTTATTTTGCCAGTTGTAACCAAGTATTCCAATTTTCCTCTTCTCATGATGTGCCCGAAAAATGTTGATTGCTTCTTTCTGATGTTTTTTAAGAGCTCCCTTTTTGTGTTGGCCTCTTTGAGAACTTCCTCATTGGTCTTTTTATCTGTCCAGGGAACTTTCAACATTCTTCTGAGAAATCCCATCTCTGTGGCCTCTAATCGTCTTTTCATTTGTTTGTCTACTGTCCATGATTTGCTTCCATAGGTCAGAATTGGTTCTATATAGCACCGATGAACTCTCTTTCTCATTTTTATTGACATAGATTTGTTGCATAAGATATTTTTCATTTTCTGAAATGCTATTTTGGCCTGAGCTATTCTGCTTTTTATTTCTGTGGTGTCATGATTATTCCAGGCAATTTAAGAAGGTAGTTTGCCATTCCTTTCCTTCTTGGCAGTGACTGTACTAGTCGGAGATCGCAGCCATTGTCTCTATACATGAGATCCTCTGCCTGCCATCACGGAGTGGGACCAAAATCGGCACTACTTGTCGGCTGCTCCCACAACACCATCCACCACCTGCTCCAATTTTAGTAGATAATCTTTTAGCAAGATCAAGTGTGAAAAATGAAGCGGCTGATAGCTAAATTCTAACTAAAAACATTTCATCCTACTTAAATAATACTTCTTTTAAACTAAATAATAATTCATTTAAGCTAAATAATAATTCATTTAAGCTAAATAATACTTCTTTTAAGCTAAATTATACTTCTTTTAAGCTATATAATAATTCTTCCGAATTAAATAATAAGTAAGTATAACAATTCTTTATAACTATCATTATCAAGTACGGGCTTACTGGCGTAGGTGACCATGTCTCTCCACAACTTTCGATCTCGACAGTTATTTATCATTTCTATAGTTGACCTTTTGCCAAGCCATTCTCTTAAGCTCTCTGGTATCTTTTCTCTTAGCTTCCCTCTATCTCTTCGTCCTTCAATTTTTCCAGTTGTTACAATATATTCCAGCTGTTCTCTTCTCATTACGTGGCCAAAAAATTATGATTGTTTCTTCTTAATATTGGAAATTAGCTCTTATTTTGATTTGGCCTCTCTCAGAACGTCTTCATTACTCTTCTTAGCTGTCCATGGTATTCTCAACATTCTTCTGTAAAAGCACATTTTTACAGAATCCAGTAATTTTCTTGTCTGTTGTCCTATTGTCCATTATTCGCATTCATATGTTAAAACTGGCTCTACACAACATTTGTGAACTGAACATGAATCATGAAATCTTTCTACAATGTTTATAACTAACTAAATACTAATTCTTCCTGGCTAAATAATTAATTCTTTCTAGCTAAGTAATAATTCTTCTTAGAAAAATAATAATCCTTTCCAGCTAAATAATAATCCTCGCTTAAGAACTTAACGAAAATAATTTCTTATTTCTTTCCTATTTGATACTCCTAGCCAGATAAGTAATTAAGACCATTAGTTAGAAACTTGTCAGGGAAAGAAGTTTCTTGTTGGCAATTAATGGCTGAATGTGGAATTACTGCCACGAATCATCATATACATTACAGGCTGGCGTATGCGATCATGTCCTTCCAAAAAACTCTCCGGCATCGGTGCACAATATAAATTCTATTGTTGATTGTTTACCGTGCAACAATACCAAGCTTTTCTCTTTGTCATCCACGATCTCTCTTTCCCTGCATTTTGCCAGTTGTAACCAAGTATTCCAACTTTTCTCACGATATGTCAGAACACTGTCGATTGTTTACCTTTCTCATGCTTTTTTAGGACTTCTCTTTTTGTGTTGGTCTCTTTGAGAATTTCTTCGTCTGTCCTTTTAGCTGTTAGTTTAGTTTAGTTTAGTTTAGTGTAGTTTAGTTTAGTTTAGCTCAACCTCATTACACATCGAACACGTTTATAAATGGTCAGATCTCCTTATATGGTTGGTTGGTTGGTTGCGTTCGCCCGATGACTAAAGTATTCTAGAGTATCGTAGTAGACTAGAATATTCCTCTTCATCATCCGCCCTTACAAGGGCGTAGTGGACGTGTCTGCGTTGTGTTGTGGTTTGCAGTATAACTGTTACATTTGCGCCTTTCGACCCAACACATCCGACTTAAGCACGACATTTTTGAGTACCGGGTTGTCTTCCCTCTTCTATCCCTGCTCGCTTGGCCAGACTAGACAGGTTAGTCTGTTACTGAGGCACCGCGGAGAGGTGGAGCAGGGTCTGGATGGTTTTGGTTCACCGATCCTGGCGTAAGCCTTCAGCTGTGGGTCGCTGACAACTTCCAGCTCTGGTGCTGGTATAAGAATACCCACCAACGTGTAGCGACTAACGACATCGGTGTTGTGTTGGTTGGCAAGTCTTCTTGACTTCATCTGTAGCACTCATGTTTGCCATCTCCCACTTTGAAACGATATTCCTGAAGTCTAAAGCTGTTAAGGGAACTCTCAACATTCTTCTGGGAAATCCAATCTGTGTGGCCTCTCGTTGGTTTTTCATTTGTTAGCAATGATCAGCTATGGTCAATGGTCAGAATTGACTCTATGTAACAATGATGAATTCTCTTTATTACTTATATTGACATAGACTTGTAGTAAAAGGCGTTTTTCATTTTCTGAAATGCTAATTTGTGTTTTTTGACATTAGACACGAAAACAGAATAGAAAATTGAAGCCTTTGAAATGTGGATTTATAGAGATGTGGGAAGAATTGGAAGGAAAGAAAAGAGAACAACTATGAAGTCTTAAAACAACTAAAAATGAAGAGAGAATTACTAAACATAATTTAAATAAGACAAATGAAATTTTTGAGGCATGTTAAAAGACGCAACAGCCTACTAAAAGTAATTTTTGAAGGAAAAATACAACGTAGAAGCAGACCAAGACTAACATGAACGAGTTACATCAAAAGATGAACAAGTCAGCCTATGACAACCTGCACTTTCAAAGAAAGTCAGAGCGGAATGGCACTCCATGGTAGCCAACCTTCGATGCGGCGACAGCACTCAATGATGATGATGTTACTTTGGTCTGTGCTGCATAGTGAAGAACAGATTAGGATTCAAACAATAAAAAACAACGACGTTACTTTGAACAATACATGTATATTTACCACATTAATTTTTAACATTGACCAGTGAGGCAAAAGAAGCAGGAATCGATTCCCTCAATGAGATAGAGTTGCTTGCACACATCAGAGACAAATGTTGAGATATGATAAAAGATCTTTGCATGGATTGAGACTGCTAGAATGAAAAAAAAATTATGAACGAGAAAGAGTACCTGGATCTATGCCCAATGGGCCGGCGACGGATCGAAAGGGCAATTGATAAATATTATTATTTTTAACAATGAAATATGTGTTACATTGCTGTTAAGCCATCCCTATTTACGTTTGCATTATTTATTTTTCATGTTCCCTTATTTGCTGCGACTCATACTCTTAGGGTATAGCCGCACACATTTTTGGAAAATCACTGGCCTGCCGATGTTGTTACATCGGGAAGTCAGCACCAGATTTGAAATGCTTCAAACCAACTATACCGATATCGTCACTCTTCACATCTCAGGTAAGTAACATCATCACCTGTAGATATATTTTTGAAACAGGTAAAACTTCCAGAAAAATTACCTCAGATATTGCGCCTTTGCATTTCTGGTTTAAACAAACACACAGATCCGTTTGTTTTTAACTCATTCGCTATATATTCGCTATATATATATATATATATATATATATATATATATATATATATATATATATATATATATCGATAAATGTGTACATATATCGATATGTACGTAATTGTATATCGATATATGGTATATGTACACAGACACATATATATATATATATACAGCGAGGAATGTTGGTTGTGTGTAGAAGAGTAAAGCGACAAATAAATCATGTCATTGTGCGGTTTCACGATCTGCAACCAATACCAGGGAAACGGGTGGTCTTTGAGTTAAGACGTGGGTCTCAGGTCAGTATGGTCCCGGGTTAGAATCCTGTCACAGGCGTTACTTCAAAACCGTGGTTTTACCCACTCCTGATCTCTGGGTGGCGAGATCCGATATCTAGTTCTTTCGGAAACGGAAACAAAAACAGGAATCATGATGGGACTTCAACACGTTAAAGAACACTTTGCAGTTTAAAGTAGAAATGAGTAGGCAATTAACGGCCACTGTCCGGGCAACATTGTTGACCAAATTTACCTGTGTCAAAGACGGATGTATCGGGCCGAAAGGCAACACAACTCACTCACATCCAGTTAGCGTGTAAACACTAAGAAGAAGAGGGAACGACTCCAGGAAGATACAACTTTTAAGTGAGAATAGAGCCACAGCCTGAACGCGAACCGTGTCCAAATATATACCACAACGAGGTCAGATGTGAATAATTGAGCAGGGAATACGTGTCGTTGTTTCGTTTTTAAGTGCGACACGGCGTAAAAACGCTATTTGCAGAATGAACAATTTGGAAGAGAAGAAAGTAAGAACAAATATAAGGAGGAGAAGAAGAAAATAAAATAACGTATGCGTTGGTATTTGTGAGCAAGCAAGACTATCCAAACGTGTTTTTCGCGCTAATATCTTTTCATCTTCCCTGTAAAGCGAAAGTGCTGTCTAAAGTATCTTGACGTTTGTTTGTGAGAAATTCAAAACTTTCAATTTGGCACAAACAAATGTTACTAACCCAAGATGGGCAATTACTGTGTTTGGGGACCACTGCGGCTAGACCTAAATTTGCTATTTTTTTCTTTTGAGGGATAGAAGGTTGAGTGGGTCTCACGGTGATTTTTCATTCAGGCGGAAATGAGTGGTTTATCATTCAGGCGGAAAAGGGTGGTTTTTCATTCAGGCGGAAAAGGGTGGTTTTTCATTCAGGCGGAAAAGGGTGGTTTTTCATTCAGGCGGAAATGGGTGGTTTTTCATTCAGGCGGAAATGGGTGGTTTTTCATTCAGGCGGAAATGAGTGGTTTTTCATTCAGGCGGAAATGGGTGGTTTTTCATTCAGGCGGAAATGGGTGGTTTTTCATTCAGGCTGAAAAGGGTGGGTTTTCATTCAGGCGGAAAAGGGTGGTTTTTCATTCAGGCGGAAAAGGGTGGTTTTTCATTCAGGCGGAAAAGGGTGGTTTTTCATTCAGGCGGAAATGAGTGGTTTTTCATTCAGGCGGAAATGGGTGGTTTTTCATTCAGGCGGAAATGGGTGGTTTTTCATTCAGGCGGAAATGAGTGGTTTTTCATTCAGGCGGAAATGGGTGGTTTTTCATTCAGGCTGAAAAGGGTGGGTTTTCATTCAGGCGGAAAAGGGTGGTTTTTCATTCAGGCGGAAATGGGTGGTTTTTCATTCAGGCGGAAATGAGTGGGTTTTCATTCAGGCGGAAAAGGGTGGTTTTTCATTCAGGCGGAAATGGGTGGTTTTTCATTCAGGCGGAAATGGGTGGTTTTTCATTCAGGCGGAAATGGGTGGTTTTTCATTCAGGCGGAAATGGGTGGTTTTTCATTCAGGCGGAAATGAGTGGTTTTTCATTCAGGCGGAAATAAGTGGTTTTACATTCAGGCGAAAATGAGCGGTTTTTCATTCAGGCGGAAATAAGTGGTTTTTCATTGAGGCGGAAATGGGTGGTTTTTCATTCAGGCGGAAATGGGTGGTTTTTCTTTCAGGCGGAAATGGGTGGTTTTTAATTCAGGCGGAAATGGGTTGTTTTTCAATCAGGCAGAGATGGGTGTTTTTTCTTCAAGCGGAAATAGGCAAGCTTTCTGATACGAGCAAGGAATTAAACAAATATTTCATGTGAAAAAGAAAACGTCAACGTTTAAGCGTTGGACTAATGAAAGCAGCTGTACTGTAAGAACAGCAGCCGGATGTATAACATATTCTAGGTTAAGACAAAAATAAAGAAGGATTGTTAGTTCTCTCATTCCCCTGGCACCCATTAAGCCACCCATCCTTCCTTCGGCTTTCATCTCGTTTACAAGACGTCAGACCGAATCAATTCAGAAGAAACAAACAAAATTCTTGGCTTGGACGATCGAGCATGATAATCCACGAAAAGAGAAAACATGCAAGAGCACCTGAACAAACTAAACTTAACGGACAAATAATTGGGCATGAAAGATGACACCCATAGAACAAATTAGATAAGTAATGCCAGATAAAGATAAAACGTTAACATCGTGTTTCTTATCTAATGCCAGAGAGGTCGAGCTGTGTTTTATTTCTTAGTCATCATCATTATCATCATCATGTGCCGGACAGGTTGACGAAGGTGATCATGTCCTTCCACAATTCTCAGTACACAGCTCATCCTATCACTTCTGTTGTTGACTATTTACCATGCCACGACTCCAAGCTATTTAGTATCTCCTCTTTTTATCACCCACAATCTCTTTTTCCCTCTATGTTGCCAGTTGTAACAAAGTCCCATTTTTCACTTCTCATGATGTCATCGACAAACGTAGATGTTTCTTGCTGACATTATTTTTTAAAAATGAGCTCTCATTATCTACAAATATTAAATTAAGGATACGAAGTAAACAAACAAAACAAGCATATGAACTTAAATATCTACAGTGTATGAAATTAAAGTGACAAATGACAGCAAGCAAACAGAATGAACAGACTGAAGATCCAATTAAAGTGTGACAGACTATTGGTCAAATAATAATATCATAAACCAACAAATAAATCACAATAATTCTCCCTAATTATAAATATTGATATATATATATAAATGAACATTTTTCACCAGAATTTTTAATCAGAACTTAGGACAATTTAATTCCAACTTGGTAGAACAGTCTGTACGATAATTGCAACCGAAACAACGTGTGTCAGGCTCATGACTGGAGTCCGCTTAAAGGGAATAAATTGTAAGAAAATTTCAGAGAATAGGGAAACACAAAACAAATGAAATAAATATGAGCTCGTGACAAAACAGAAACAAATAAAGAGGTAAACTACTACCCACACGGATGTCCACACAAAAATCACAATCTCTGTTTACATGAGATGGTCGATCTACTGTGTTTTCTGTTTCTTTATGGGTGTTTCATGCAAAGTGTGTTTCCTAAATCACAAAAACTACATGAGATCGTCGATCTACTGTGTTTTCTGTTTCTTTATGTGTGTTTCATGCAAAGTGTGTTTCCTAAATCACAAAAACTACATGAGATGGTCGATCTACTGTGTTTTCTGTTTCTTTATGTGTGTTTCATGCAAAGTGTGTTTCCTAAATCACAAAAACTACATGAGATGGTCGAACTACTGTGTTTTCTGTTTCTTTATGGGTGTTTCATGCAAAGTGTGTTTCCTAAATCACAAAAACTACATGAGATGGTCGATCTACTGTGTTTTCTGTTTCTTTATGTGTGTTTCATGCAAAGTGTGTTTCCTAAATCCCAAAAACTACATGAGATGGTCGATCTACTGTGTTTTCTGTTTCTTTATGTGTGTTTCATGCAAGTTGTGGCTCTTACAATTTTTGCTCAGTCTATCTATCCATCTTTTGTTCGCCTGAAGTGTTGTCTATATCTGCAATGTAGTTTCCTGTATAAATTTTACTGTCTTTTGTAATTCTTGCAGTGGCCCATATAGTTTTGTCTGTAGTGTTGTATCTATGGGCACATGGATTTTCCTAAGTAATGGATATACAGTGGGAGCCGCGATAGCTCAGTGGTTAGTGAACTGGACTACAAAAGACAAGAGGTAGGGTTCGGATCCAACCGACGGCTTCCGGGTTCACTCAGCCTTAAATGGATACCGGATTTTTTTTCTGGGAAAGCAAAGCGGCACGTTCATAATACCGACCACATTACCCCAAAAATCATGTGCCGAAGGTCTGTAAAATTTATGGTCACTAACACCATATTCCCTATACGCCACTTGGCATGACAGGGGTACTTTACTTTTATTTTTTTTTAACCATATTCAGTGCAGTCTTGAAGTATGTGTTCAGAGTCTGGGGTGCCTGTCCACATGTACATGTAGTTGAGGTGCCGATCTTGAATTTCGTATACATGTGACTGTGGAGTCGATTGTGTCCTGTTCTGAGGTGTATAATGATAACTTGTTCACATCTACTCATATTATGAAAGGCATCCTGATTTGGGGCTTGTTGTCCTCTGATTGATTTGATTATCTGTTTCTTATGATGGTATGTAACCGGTGTATCTAGTTGTGTGCCTGTTGGACCTTCCTTTGCCAACTGATCCGCTTTCTCATTTCCTGGTATGCAACAGTGAGATGGAATCCACTGCAGGGCAAGCATGTGGTGCTTGCAGAGTTCAGAATAATCTATCTTGCCGTTTCTAGTAACATTAACATGGTATTCTGCCTTCTTGATCAGATCTTTCTTGTGTTTTAGATAAGGACGTTTGATATAGGGAACACAGGTATGATAGAACTACATGTAACCGATTGTTTTGTTGCGCTGAGGTATGGTACTCGCCCTGTTCGAACCCCATTTTGAGAAATCGAATTTTGACAATGACTCCTAATCTCAATTGTGTGAAATCGGGTACCTATTTATATTGTATGTTAAGAAGAACGATTCATATGTTAAGGAAAAAGATTCCTATGTTAAGGAGAACGATTCATATGTTAAGGAAAAATATTCCTATGTTAAGGAAAAAGATTTCTATTTTAAGAATGAGCAACTAGACCCATTCTCGCAGCTGAAAATCAAACATGGAAGGATACATTTCGCTGTCCAGTCTCAATTAAAAAAAAAAACAAAAGTAAAACTCTTGCCATCTTTTGAAACAATGAATCTTCTTCTTCATCCTATAACCCCGGGGGTTTGGTCGGTGACCGCTGACAACCTTCACCCTATAACCCCGGGGGTTTGTTCGGTGACCGCTGATAACCTTCACCCTATAACCCCAGGGGTTTGTTCAGTGACCGCTGACAACCTTCACCCTATAACCCCGGGGGTTTGTTCGGTGACCGCTGACAACCTTCACCCTATAACCCCGGGGGTTTGTTCAGTGACCGCTGACAACCTTCACCCTATAACCCCGGGGGTTTGTTCAGTGACCGCTGTCAACCTTCATCCTATAACCCCGGGGGTTTGGTCGGTGACCGCTGACAACCTTCACCCTATAACCCCGGGGGTTTGTTCGGTGACCGCTGACAACCTTCATCCTATAACCCCGGGGGTTTGTTCGGTGACCGCTGACAACCTTCACCCTATAACCCCGGGGGTTGTTCAGTGACCGCTGACAACCTTCACCCTATAACCCCGGGGGTTGTTCAGTGACCGCTGACAACCTTCACCCTATAACCCCGGGGGTTTGTTCAGTGACCGCTGACAACCTTCACCCTATAACCCCGGGGGTTTGTTCAGTGACCGCTGACAACCTTCACCCTGTAACCCCGGGGGTTTGTTCAGTGACCGCTGACAACCTTCACCCTATAACCCCAGGGGTTTGTTCAGTGACCGCTGACAACCTTCACCCTATAACCCCAGGGGTTTGTTCAGTGACCGCTGACAACCTTCACCCTATAACCCCGGGGGTTGTTCAGTGACCGCTGACAACCTTCATCCTATAACCCCGGGGGTTTGGTCGGTGACCACTGACAACCTTCATCCTATAACCCCGGGGGTTTGTTCAGTGACCGCTGACAACCTTCATCCTATAACCCCGGGGGTTTGGTCGGTGACCGCTGACAACCTTCATCCTATAACCCCGGGGGTTTGTTCAGTGACCGCTGACAACCTTCATCCTATAACCCCGGGGGTTTGTTCGGTGACCGCTGACAACCTTCATCCTATAACCCCGGGGGTTTGTTCAGTGACCGCTGACAACCTTCATCCTATAACCCCGGGGTTTGTTCAGTGACCGCTGACAACCTTCATCCTATAACCCCGGGGTTTGTTCAGTGACCGCTGACAACCTTCATCCTATAACCCCGGGGGTTTGTTCGGTGACCGCTGACAACCTTCATCCTATAACCCCGGGGGTTTGTTCAGTGACCGCTGACAACCTTCATCCTATAACCCCGGGGTTTGGTCGGTGACCGCTGACAACCTTCATCCTATAACCCCGGGGGTTTGTTCAGTGACCGCTGACAACCTTCATCCTATAACCTCGGGGGTTTATCCGGTGACCGCTGACAACCTTCATCCTATAACCCCGGGGGTTTGTTCGGTGACAGCTGACAACCTTCACCAACCCTTTCCATTGATCTCTATCGACAGTCATTCGTGAGGACTCTTCAGTGTTGACTGTTTATTCTCTGAGGTTATCTTCCCACATCTTCTTCTACCTGCCTTTCATTCTTCTTTCCTTTCACAGATCCTTGAAGCATGGTCTTTTCTAGACCAGATAATCTGGATACGTGGACAAACCATTTCATTTTGCTTGTGTTCACAGTAGTCAAAATATCACCCTATACTCCAATGCTTGTTCTATTCTTTTGCGATTTTTTCACTTGTCATTGGACCTTAGTAGAAGAAGCCCAAAGTCGTTCAATAACGTTTCATTTGATCTCCATAGCTTGTACTGTATTCTGTAGCTCTGCTGTAAGGTTCCGTGTTTTGCAAGCGTATAGAACAAGTGATACAATAAGGGGTTGGTATCATCTGATTAGGATACCAAAAGTGATGTTCTTATCTTTCTAAATAGGTTTCAGCATTGAAAGACCTGCTGTAGTTCCCCTATTTCAGCTGATGTTTCTGGTTGAAAACAATTCATTAGCATTTTAAACTAACCTTATTTGTCAAGAATACGTGTTGAGCTGTATAAGAAGGCGGGGTTGAAAATACATCGGTCATGTGTTGAGAAAGAATAAAGAAAATCGTCCCCGTCAGGCATTCACGTGGAAACCATCTGGTAAAAGAAAACAAGGAGAAATGAAAAAAAATATAGAAAACAACTGTTATGGTTAAAGCTTTATGTAACATACAGTCATATGTAAGTAAATAGAATTAGCCCTACACAGCTAACTAATAATGGAGTTTCTAAAATAAATAATTTCGAACTATATTTAGAAATAAAAATGTCATCCCTTTTAACTGCGCTGTGGCCAGAAAAAAGAGTTCTTAAATGTTATGTAGAGCCAGTCTTAACATATGGATGTGAATCATGGACAATAGGACAACATACAAGAAAATCACTGGCGTCTATAGAAATGTGGTTTTACAGAAGAATGTTGAGAATACCATGGACAGCTAAGAAGAGTAATGAAAATGTTCTGAAAGAGGTCAAAGCAAAAAGAGAACTAATTTTTCCAATATTAGGAAGAGACAATCATCATTTTTTAGCCATGTAATGAGAAGAGAACAACAGGAATATATTGTAACAACTGGGAAAATTGAGGGACGAAGAGATAGAGGGAAGCAAAGAGAAAAAATACCATACAGCTTAAGAAAATGGCTTGGCAGAAGGTCAACAACAGAAATGATAAATAACTGTCGAGATCGAAAGTTGTTGAGAAGCATGATCACCTCCGCCAGCAAGCCCGGTATTTGATGATGATGATGATGATGATGTGGTCAGAAGGAAAGTGAACAATAGTACTAACAGGGCACCCGATGTCGATAATGTAATGTATATATACACGGCTACACCTATACGTGTGCGCATACAACATGCATCTCTAGAAGTGTCCACACCTAGGTCCGTGTACATACAACATACATCCCTAGAAGTGTCCACATCTAGGTCCGTGAACATACAACATACATCCCTAGAAGTGTCCACACCTAGGTCCGTGAAAATACAACATACATCCCTAGAAGTGTCCACATCTAGGTCCGTGAACATACAACATACATCCCTAGAAGTGTCCACACCTAGGTCCGTGAACATACAACATACATCCCTAGAAGTGTCCACATCTAGGTCCGTGAACATACAACATACATCCCTAGAAGTGTCCACACCTAGGTCCGTGAACATACAACATACATCCCTAGAAGTGTCCACATCTAGGTCCGTGAACATACAACATACATCCCTAGAAGTGTCCACACCTAGGTCCGTGTGCATACAACATACATCCCTAGAAGTGTCCACACCTAGGTCCGTGTGCATACACAAAGCACAAAGAATAGACAAGAAGAATACATGGTACTCGAAAGGAGGAAAGAGTGAGATGTCTCAGAGTGGGGTTCACTAAGAACATGTACAAGGTAAGGTACCTTGTAGTACAAGTGGAAAGTGTATCGTCTTGTACACAAGTAAGCAGCCCAGACACAAGAGATATAGGAGACAATCACTAAATATTGCAGTGTGGTCTAGTGGAGGAGAGATGCAGCATAGCATAGCATGTGTATATACTTATGTACTCAAACAAGAGCAACAGAGAATATGCAATAGGGGAGGGGCAGCCACAGGGAAATTATTTGTATGAGTGTTATACATTAATACCTAGTGGGGGTCTTCCCTGGGGCATTAACTCTTTCCATACGGAAGCTTTTAATCGATGCAACGGAAGAGATATCAGAAACAAGATTGTTCATGTTTTAAGAGTTAATCTACATGTTTATATTTATCTAACATATAACAAATTAAATGTGAATTTTTAGAATAAGATAGAATATAAGTGAACAAGGAATTAGATTTCACAAATACCAAGATGATACACGACGTGTAAAAAGAATATGGTTTGATGGCGTTCACAATAATCAAATTGAGCGTGACGCACTATGCGGCGAGAGGTACGCGGTCGAAATCAGCATGGCGCACAGTGCGGCGAAACGTACGGAAAAAGTTAATGAGCCGTTCTTCTTCTTTCTTCTTCTATCCTTCCTCTGCTGCCGTTGGCGTAGAGGAATGAGCCGTTATTATCACAAATTTAGATAAGAGAAGGAGTATCTTGGTCTACGCCCTATGGGCCGGCTACAGCTCGAAAGTTCAATAGATAGATGGATAGATATTATCAAAACGTTTTTGAAATCGTTTAATTTTGACCTCCCACGCCCCAAACACATTGAGAGCCTAAGAGACGCCTCTGCTCAATGAAGTTAACGTGACCATGGTCTCTGTTATTTTTCGAGTCAAAAATTGATAGCCATCGGTGTAAACAGGAAGTGGCGGTAATTCTTGTACGCCCATCGGCAAGCACTTACACAAGTTTGCTTCTTGTCCTAGGTAGGTTGAATGTCAGCATGGCAAAACAAACTTCGTGTTCCTGTGAATAGCATTATCAACATAGTACTTTTATCGTGACCGCGCAGATAGATCTTTGATATAACGCGGCTTGTGTAAGTAAACAGTTGAGGTGAACGAAGAGATGTAGGAACAGCTGAATAGGAGGGACAAGAGAGGTGCAAAGGAAACACATAGAGGGAAGGAAGTGTGCGAAAGAAGAGGGAGAAAAGAAGAAAAATTGAGGAAGGAGGGGACAATATGTGGGATGAGGAGCAGTGCAGAATAATAATAAGAAAAACATGGATGAGTAGAAGAAGGAGGAGAAGAGGGATGAAAGAATGAGGAAAAAGGGAAATAGAAGAGGAGGGAAGAAGAAGGAGGAGAAGAGGATGAAAGAATGAGGAAAAAGGGAAATAGAAGAGGAGGGAAGAAGAAGGAGGAGAAGAAGCGGAGAAAGAAAGAGGGGGCGGGGGTAAAGAGAGGAAAGAGGAAAAGATGAAGAAAAAGCTGGAGGTGGAGAGAGAGAAGAAGATGAAAAAGGAGTAGGGGATGATAAGAAGAAAAGAAGAGTATGAAGAGAAAAGGACTACGAGAAAACATAAACATCACAAGAAGAGAAAGAAATAAGAAAGAGTAGAAGATGTCGCAGAGAAAACATCACAAGAAGAGAAAGAAATAAGAAAGAGTAGAAGATGTCGCAGAGAAAAACAGAAGAAGAAGAAGATGAAAATAAGAGGAAATAGTGCATGATAAACAAACCTTTTGTGGATATCATAAACAGTACAGTACCTCCGTCACGCCAAGTGGCGTATAGGGAATATGGTGTTAGTGACCCGTCACGCCAAGTGGCGTATAGGGAATATGGTGTTAGTGACCATACATTTTACAGACCCTCGGCACATGATTTTGGGGGAATGTGGTCGGTATTACGCCCGTGCCGCTTTACTTTCTCAGAAAAAAAATCGGTACCCATTAAAGGCTGGGTAAACCCGAAAGCCGTCGGTTGGGATCGAACCCTACCCCTTGTCCTTTGTAGCCCAGTTCACTAACCAGTGAGCTATCGCGGCTCCCTTTGAAGATATCATAATCTGCCATAAAGATTTTTCAAAGCCTCACAGAAGTAAGTAACAGATTTTGGAAATGAAAACAAAGCGGGCTTCCTCGCTCCTTTTACCTGCCCTTACACTATTATAAATAGATGTCTATATTTACTTCAAGGCACGGGTCATCAACCACCACAAATCTCATCACAATGAAACCACATTCTCTAACCAACATAATTCTTTACACTCTATGGTTCAACTCTGGAGAAATGTGAGTGTAAACCAATAGCAAGCTCAGCTGGCAAAGTAAGCAAATAAACTGAGTAGTTAAATGTGTTCTGTTTACAAATAGCGGGCTGGAGTTTAAGTATTCTTTGAATCCAATCATCTGTAACTTTTTGTTTCTCTCAGTTTGTTTTTCTTTCTGTGGAGCTTCAGTAGCGTAGTGGTTAGTACGCTGGCATGACGATCAAGTGAACGAGTATCCGATCTAAGTCAGTTGAGTTTTTATGTAAAAATATGTACCTGACATGCTTACCTATGTAAGCGTTAATGTAAAAATGAATAAATTAGAAATTCACGGTCGTTTGTTTTATTCTTAAATTGGCAAATTAGTTATAGTCCTAGAAATATTGTAGCATTAATGCATGGATAATACTAGAGTCTAGTACTCGTACATTCTTCTTCTCCCTTTCAACTTCCTGTTGAGTAAGACCTGCAACAAACACTTTCCAAGACGTTCTGTTTCCTTCAATACTTTTAAGATCATTCCATGTCTTCCTCATCATCTTCATCTCTGCTTCCATCTGTCTTCTCCGAGAATATTTTGGACTTTCTCTGTGTTTTTTTTTCCCCTGTGGAAGTGTTAGACCAATGACAGGAAACAATCTTACAGATATAAAGAGAAGTGTGTTGGACCAATGACAAGAAACAATCTTACAGATATAAAGAGAAGTGTGTTGGACCAATGACAGGAAACAATCTTACAGATATAAAGAGAAGTGTGTTGGACCAATGACAGGAAACAATCTTACAGATATAAAGAGAAGTGTGTTGGACCAATGACAGGAAACAATCTTACAGATATAAAGAGAAGTGTGTTGGACCAATGACAAGAAACAATCTTACAGATATAAAGAGAAGTGTGTTGGACCAATGACAGGAAACAATCTTACAGATATAAAGAGAAGTGTGTTAGACCAATGACAGGAAACAACCTTACAGATATAAAGAGAAGTGTGTTGGACCAATGACAGGAAACAATCTTACAGATATAAAGAGAAGTGTGTTAGACCAATGACAGGAAACAATCTTACAGATATAAAGAGAAGTGTGTTGGACCAATGACAGGAAACAATCTTACAGATATAAAGAGAAGTGTGTTGGACCAATGACAGGAAACAATCTTACAGATATAAAGAGAAGTGTGTTGGACCAATGACAAGAAACAATCTTACAGATATAAAGAGAAGTGTGTTGGACCAATGACAGGAAACAATCTTACAGATATAAAGAGAAGTGTGTTAGACCAATGACAGGAAACAACCTTACAGATATAAAGAGAAGTGTGTTGGACCAATGACAGGAAACAATCTTACAGATATAAAGAGAAGTGTGTTAGACCAATGACAGGAAACAACTTGAGAAATACGATCAGAAATGAAGCACCCAGAAAAAAGCTAGAAATAATTCCCGCCATTGAATACATTAAAAAAACAACATATAAAATGGTTAGGTCACGTGTTAAGATAGAATGATCAAAACATAACAACTATCTTTACGACACATATTACCATTTCTGTTATATGTCGGGGGGCTCACGATAGAACCAGAGGGATAAAGGCCGCTTGGTCAAGGCAGTCGCCACGACGTGTGAGACTCCGGATGTTTATTTCACCCCCGATAGAAAAAAAATCCTTTCTGTCTACCGCGGGCTTCGAACACCGTACGTCGGCTTTTTAACCAGCGGAACAGTGGTTTTAGCCGCACGGCCACGCGCTCCTCATAACAAAACGAGTCTTCAATATCCGGAACGAGAACACCAGACCCAAGGGCCCACCACGAAAAAAAAATGTATTCATGGAATATTAGAAACATTAGGAGACATAACAACAAGAGAGGCCAACAGAGGAGCATATCACAAATGATATCTCCCTTCGGCGCTGAAATGGAAATGAAGTAGAAAATAAGAAAGATATTTGAGTACAACAAGAAATACTGCCGATAGGGTTTAATTTAGCATTTCATTTGAGCCGCAGCTCTTATTAAAATGTATGGTATAAGTTCTAATTAACGTCATTATACATGAGATTAATTATATCTATATGTTTGCCTGCCTGCCTTTCTACCCGCCTACCTACCTACCTAGAGTACCATGGACAGCTATGAAGTGTAATGAAAAGATGTTCTGAGAGAGGTCAAAGCAAAAAGAGAGCTAATTTCCAATATTAGGAAGAAACAATCATCATTATTTGATCATGTAATGAGAAGAGAACAGCTGAAATATATTGTAACAACTGGGAAAATTGAGGGACGAAGAGATAGAGGGAAGCAAAGAGAACAAAATAACAGACAGATTAAAAGAATGGCTTGGCAGAAGGTCAACAACAGAAATGATAAATAGCTGCCGAGATCGAAAGTTGTGGAGAGACATAATCACCTACGCCAGTAGGCCCGGTACTTGATGATGACCTACCTACCTGCTTGCTTGTCTGACTGCATACCTTCCTACCTATCTGTCTGTCTGTCAATCGTCATTTCGAGCCTAAAACGTCACATATGGCATACATTATAGGCTCTCCATGTCAGTCGATCTTTGCTCCTAGGTTTATCACTTTGCACAGGCCTCGCATTCATATCTGACCACACATATCGGTTCTAGGCGAGTCTCTAAACGTCGGTCTGATGCCAGCTATTGTTGTTTTTCGCATCAGTGCTCATTTTAGTGTTTTTCCTAGGTCGACCTCTTTTTCATTTACCCTATTGATCTCATTTGAGCGCTTGCTTTGCGATTTGTGAGGAATCATACATATTTGATATATATTAAATGAGCAGCGCAGCTAAAATATCGTAGCAAACAGCGGTGGAAGATGAACACACGGATTCCTCGCTACTAAAATATCGTAGCAAACATCGGTGGAAGATGAACACACGGATTCCTCGCTACTAAAATATCGTAGGAAACATCGGTGGAAGATGAACACACGGATTCCTCACTACTAAAATATCGTAGCAAACATCGGTGGAAGATGAACACACGGATTCCTCGCTACTAAAATATCGTAGCAAACAGCGGTGGAAGATGAACACACGGATTCCTCGCTACTAAAATATCGTAGCAAACATCGGTGGAAGATGAACACACGGATTCCTCGCTACTAAAATATCGTAGCAAACAGCGGTGGAAGATGAACGCACTGATTCCTCTCTACTAAAATATCGTTGCAAACAGCGGTGGAAGATGAACGCACTGATTCCTCTCTACTAAAATATCGTTGCAAACAGCGGTGGAAGATGAACGCACTGATTCCTCTCTACTAAAATATCGTTGCAAACAGCGGTGGAAGATGAACGCACTGATTCCTCTCTACTAAAATATCGTTGCAAACAGCGATGGAAGATGAACGGTTAGATCCCCTCCTCAGTTATTGAGTTATTTGCGGGTCATCATCATTGCACTCCACACATGTCCATAGGTGGTTACATCCCCTCCTCAGTTATTGAGTTATTTGCTGGTCATCATCATTGCACTCCACACATGTCCATAGGTGGTTAGATTCCCTCCTCAGTTATTGAGTTATTTGCGGGTCATCATCATTGCACTCCACACATGTCCATAGGTTGTTAGATCCCCTCCTCAGTTATTGAGTTATTTGCGGGTCATCATCATTGCACTCCACACATGTCCATAGGTGGTTAGATTCCCTCCTCAGTTATTGAGTTATTTGCGGGTCATCATCATTGCACTCCACACATGTCCATAGGTTGTTAGATCCCCTCCTCAGCAAGTCCTGCAGTGTCAAGCGACTCACGACTATTTCATGTTATTGTTCATTTTGTCGCTGAAAGTCGATGCTGTGGATGGTCTAGACTCACGTGCACTCACTCCGTCGCACGGTCGAGAACTCGTTTCCACGTTATAGACTGACCAACCCCATTCAATCAGCTCTTCGGCACGTGGATACACCGTGAGCTTTTTATTTTCTTCTTTTAGAAGTACGATCAGGATGACATGTGTCAGATGAATAACATGAAGCAGCCTGCTAGATAAGATCACAAATGAAAAAGTGAGAACAAGGATAAAAATAACTAGTATCATAGATAATCAAGAAACAAGAAATAAAATGTATGTTTTCACCACGTGTTAAGACAGAAAGATCAAAGTTCATGACAACTCAACCGTTTTTTAAACGCTGAGAGAAAACCACAGTCAAGGGCCGATCACAAAAAAGACAAAAAAGATGGATTAATGGAATATTCATCATAAAGTACTATGCCTGCTGGCGTAGGTGATCATTGTCGCTCCACAACTTTCAATCTCAACAGTTATTTATCATTTCTGTTGTTGACATTCTACCAAGGCTTTTTCCTAAGCTGCCTGATATCTTTTCTCTTTGCCTCCATCTATCTCTTCGTCCCTCAATTTTCCTAGTGGTCGCAATATATTCCAGCTGTTCTCTTCTCATTGTATCGCCAAAAAATGATGATTGTTTCTTCCTAATATAGGAAATTACCTATGTCTTTGATTTGGCCTCTTTTAGAAGAGATGGAACATCAGAAAGACTAAAAATCATAACAATATCAGAAGCCACAGAAGCGCAAAAGACTGCAAATTATATCATCCCTCTACGATGAAAGGCAAACGAGGAAGGAAAGGAGAAGATGAAAAGAAGAGAAAAACTGATGAAGGAAGAGACATATTGAAACTGAGAAAAGATAACAGAAAGTTGAAGAGAGTAATTTGGTAGGATGTTACAAACAGAATTTATTTTTAAGAAATGGAGAGACAGAAAGTTTCAGAAAGACACGATCATCTACAAAAGTAGACGCGGCACTTGATGATAAAACAAAGTGAGCAATTTGCAACGTTCCTTGTGGCTTCCGACATCAACAACAACATTGAAAAACCATCAACGCATTTCATGAAATCTTCCCAACGTGGAAAGGCTTTCATCAGAAAGAAAACTGATAGATTTTCAATGTCTCCGTGAAAAGTGTTGCCAAAAACTTCACATTCACATAGACCCATAGTCCGAAGATAAAAACACTCACTTTGTTTCAAACTGTGCGCCAAGTTATAGCACTATTTTTATTATAATTACCAGTGTTAGTCTTGTGTTCGCTCAAAGAAATCTTGCTAAAATCTAAAACAAAAACATAAAACTGATATTTATCGGTGCCTGTTTTCAAACAGAACTGTTTCATCAAAATTTAAGTAAATTTCGTACAAAAAATATTTCTCTTGTAACCGTCTTACATTACAAAACCTTTTTTTCCCCCGCTTACTCATATTTTTGTTTTCACAAAATCTCCTCGCAACCCAACCCGGTATTTTTTTAAAATAAAAAAAATGATTTTACAATGAAACTCTCGCTCCGTGAGAGTAAACCTAGATATTTTCAAGCTATTCTGTATGAAAACACTACCATTGTACACTAACAATCACGAAGAACGCCCGTATTGTATAGGCACCCTAAGTCAAATGACATAGATCAGGCGAGAGCCACGTCAGGCAAGCTCCGCTAATCCATAAAGCAACAATTTAGCTAGATATACAAACACACAATACAGCCACACTTGATTTAATTTCTCACACAAAGACACACCTTGCTTAAATTTCGTTGCAACATTTCCATTGGTTTTTACAAATACTGATGAAATGTCGAGTTCGGTAGCGAGTGAGAGTCTTTGTATTCCTAATTCTTTCTATAATTCAACATTATCAAGAAGTATCATTGCTGACGCAATTTCCTCAAATTGGTGTTTCCAACAATTGTTTCGTTGACTTCAAACCTTGCCTTTATCTTGCTCTCTGTGGTACTTTTTCACTGTCTCTCTCGTTCTCTTTCTTTTTATCATGCTCTCTCTTTCATATGACTTCGATTTTCCGTTGCCACAATATGTTTCAGCTGTTATCTCTCTCATTTGTGATGTTTCCTCCAAATGTGAAGGCGTAAGATTTCATGTAAGTGCCTATCTTTTCAATCAGCAGGAGTCGATTTTAAAATATATATTGTGTGTGTGTGTGTATCATGCCAGACCGCCTTAAGTTCTCAAAAGTAAGAAAATCCAGTACCTATTTTAAGGCTAGGTGAACTTAGGAGCCATTGATCGGAATTTAACGTGGCTTCTTTCCTTTAGTAGTTCAACTCATTAACAGCTACACAACCACAGCTCCCAACCTTCTCATTAAAGTAAAGTAAAGAGCCCCGTCACGCCTAGTGGCGTATATGGAATATATGGTGTTAGTGACCATACATTTTACAGGCCTTCAGCACATGATTTTTGGGGTAAGGTGGTCGGTATTACGCCCGTGTCGCTTTACTTTCCCAGAAACAAATCCGGTACCCACTTAAGGCTGGGTGAACCTGGCAGCCGTCGGTCAGGATCGAAACTGGCCTCTTGTCCTTTGTAGTCCAGTTCACTAACCACTGAGCTATCACATATTCTATTGAGGGGGTTAACCCTAGCTTTTTTCTCAGCTCTTCATTTCTGATCTTGTCTTTCAGGCTGACAGAACAGCCTTACAGATTCAAAATTCGATAAGCTGAAATAAGATGCACCTGCATACCATGTATCAACTCTCGCCATTACTCAAGTACGCGAACATGAAAATGACAACAAAATAACATAAGCAGTTTATCAATGCCATCTGTTATCACTGTCTTTATATATCCACGGAAGAGATGATAACAACATGATGGGGTGACACGCTTGAGAAAGTCCATTAATGTCATTGGAGCGGACAGAATGAGAAATAATGACGCCAGACAATGTATTGTAGGGCACATCGTTCAGTAAACAAGAAACACACACACAGGGGCGCACATCGTTCAGTAAACAAGAAAACACACATAGGGGCGCACATCGTTCAGTAAACAAGAAAACACACATAGGGGCGCACATCGTTCAGTAAACAAGAAAACACACATAGGGGCGCACATCGTTCAGTAAACAAGAAAACACACATAGGGGCGCACATCGTTCAGTAAACAAGAAAACACACATAGGGGCGCACATCGTTCAGTAAACAAGAAAACACACATAGGAAAACAGGTAGCTTAAAAGTTCTGCAATCGCGTTAAATTGGGGCCTAACCAGCCACATATAGGAGCTTACATAAGTCAACGATCTGGGTAGAGTTCGAAGAAAACCACAATTCTGAGATTGAGTTATTAGCGGGTCATCATCACTGCACTCCGAACACGTCCATAGGTGCTCAGATCCCCTCCTCGGCAAGTCTCGCAGTGTCCAGCGACTGACGACTCCAGTTCTGTGTTGGTTGATAAGTCTTCTCACACGCCCAATAAGTTTCTCGTTTCTGGCTGTGCCCATCTTAACCCCCATCTCTTTCATCCAAAGGAGTAACGTGGACTCATGGTTGTCGAAATTCTGTGCACTTAACGCATCTAGAAGAGCGTTAATGACGTCCGCCTAATCCATTGGTTGACAGTCTTCGACGATAGCACAACTAGCCAGCCTGTCCACTTGATCCATTGGTTGACAGTCTTCGACGATAGCACAACTAGCCAGCCTGTCCACTTGATCCATTGATTGACAGTCTTCGATGATAGCACAACTTGCCAGCCTGTCCACTTGATCCATTGATTGACAGTCTTCGACGATAGCACAACTAGCCAGCCTGTCCGCCTAATCCATTGGTTGACAGTCTTCGACGATAGCACAACTAGCCAGCTTGTCCGCCTAATCCATTGGTTGACAGTCTTCGACGATAGCACAACTAGCCAGCTTGTCCGCCTAATCCATTGGTTGACAGTCTTCGACGATAGCACAACTAGCCAGCTTGTCCGCCTAATCCATTGGTTGACAGTCTTCGACGACAGCACAACTAGCCAGCCTGTCCACTTGATCCATTGATTGACAGTCTTCGACGATAGCACAACTTGCCAGCCTGTCCACTTGATCCATTGATTGACAGTCTTCGACGATAGCACAACTAGCCAGCCTGTCCACTTGATCTATTGATTGACAGTCTTCGACGATAGCACAACTAGCCAGCCTGTCCACTTGATCTATTGATTGACAGTCTTCGACGATAGCACAACTAGCCAGCCTGTCCACTTGATCTATTGATTGACAGTCTTCGACGATAGCACAACTAGCCAGCCTGTCCACTTGATCTATTGATTGACAGTCTTCGACGATAGCACAACTAGCCAGCCTGTCCACTTGATCCATTGGTTGACAGTCTTCGACGACAGCACAACTAGCCAGCCTGTCCACTTGATCTATTGATTGACAGTCTTCGACGATAGCACAACTAGCCAGCCTGTCCACTTGATCTATTTATTGACAGTCTTCGACGATAGCACAACTAGCCAGCCTGTCCACTTGATCCATTGGTTGACAGTCTTCGACGACAGCACAACTAGCCAGCCTGTCCACTTGATCCATTGGTTGACAGTCTTCGACGATAGCACAACTAGCCAGCCTGTCCACTTGATCCATTGGTTGACAGTCTTCGACGACAGCACAACTAGCCAGCCTGTCCACTTGATCCATTGGTTGACAGTCTTCGACGATAGCACAACTAGCCAGCCTGTCCACTTGATCCATTGGTTGACAGTCTTCGACGACATCACAACTAGCCAGCCTGTCCACTCTTTCATTTCCCAGTACTAACTTCTGAGATTCTTACATAAATCTTTCAGCAGTATGGGCTGACAACAGCAAGTGTTACACGCTTCGTCTAATGTCCAATGGTCTATGGTCGTTGTAGTGTGTATACTACGATAACACGCCACACATTCAGGTATTCATATTTTTTAAATTTCATGTTAAAACATCGGGCATTGATCTCTGTTACAAGAATAGTGAAGTCGGGTGATTAGTCCTATTGGAGACGGACCAAGGGCACCAAAAGCCATGTAAATTATTCTAAACAAATGATTATTGACGTTGAATGCATTAGACCGCAATGTACATAAAGCATGAAATCTGTGAACTAAGCAATGGCGAAGAAGTATTAGCTGTAAAAGATCGTTGCTAAGTAAATATAAACAATCCCCTTCTGCTCCTAATCATCAATACTTTTCTCTAAAGGTAAGTAAATATAAACAATCCCCTTCTGCTCCTAATCATCAATCATCATCATCATTGAGTGCCGTCTCCGCAACGAAGGTTGGCTACCATGGAGCGCCATTTTGCTCTATCTCTTGCTTTGATGGTGCAGGTTGTCATCGGTTGATTTGTCCATCTTTTGATGTTACTCGTCCATGTTAATCTTGGTCTGCCTCTGCCTCTTTTACCTTGTATTTTCCCCTCCAGGATCACTTTCAGTAGGCTGTTGTGTCTTTTAACATGGCCTAAGAATCTCATTTGTCTTGTTCTAATTGTGTTCAGAAGTTCTCTTTTCATTTTTAGTTGTTTTAAGATTTTGTCGTTTGTTTTCTTTTCCTTCCATCCAATTCTACCTATTCTTCTATATATCCACATTTCAAAGGCTTCAATTCTCTGTTCTGTTTTCTTGTCTAATGTCCATGTTTCAGCACCATATAGGAATATTGAGAAGATGTAACATTTTGCTATTCTTAGTTTTAGCTCTGGTGTTATTTGTTTTGATGTTAGTATGTCCTTCATTACATTAAAATTACTTTTTGCCATTCCTATTCTTTTGTTTATTTCAGTTGTACATTTTCCATCACTGGTTATAGTATGTCCAAGGTAGTTATAGTTCTGAACTGTCTCAAGGTCTATTCCTTCAATTTTGATATCCACTTGTGGGTTTTGAGTATTTTCTTTGTTTATGATCATAGTTTTAGTCTTTTTGATATTCATATCTAGTCCATATTTTTTGCTTGTCGTGTTTATTTCATTAAGTAATTGTTGTAGGTCTTTAGGATTTTCTGCTAGTAGTACAGTATCGTCAGCATATCTTAGGTTATTGATTATCTTTCCATTAATTTGTAGGCCTGGCATCTCTATGATGTTTTTAAAGATTTGCTCAGTGTATAGATTGAACAAGCTTGGTGATAGGATGCATCCTTGTCTTACTCCTCTTTTTATATCAATGGGTGTAGAGAACTCTTTGTTATATTTTATTATTGCTGTTTGCTCCCAGTATAGATTGCATATTAGTCGTATATCCATGTCATCTAGATGTATCTCTTTTAGGCATTCTATAAGTTGTTTGTGGTGTACTCTATCAAAAGCTTTGGTGTAGTCTATGAAGCAGGCATATATTGGTTTGTTTACTTCTGTGTATTTTTCGATTAATGTTCTCATGCAGAATATGGCTTCTTTTGTCCCGCTATTTTTCCTAAATCCAAATTGCTGCTCATCTAATTCAGTATTGATTTTATTCTGAATCCTTCCTTGTATAACTTTTAGCAAGATTTTTGTAACATGGCTCATTAGGCTTATTGTTCTAAAGTCACTGCATTCAACTGCACCATTCTTTTTAGGCAATGCAATGAAAGTTGATGTTTTTAGTTCATTTGGTATGTATCCTGTGTGGTATATGTCGTTGCATATGTCTGTAATCAATTCAATGCCAAAATCTTCAAGTGCCTGTATCATCTCTATCTGTATGCTTTCAGGTCCTGCTGCTTTTCCCCTTTTCATTGTTTTTATAGCTTTTTCCACCTCAGATTTTAAGATTTTATAACCTGATGTACATTTTATAACTGGTTTCTTGTCCCTTTGATCATGAAATAGTTCTGTTATATATTCCTGCCATCTATCTATGATATCCTTATTGTCTGTTAGCATTTTTCCTTTTTTGTCTGCAATGCATCCACCTTCTGTGGCTTTTTTATTTTTATTAGTCATTCTCTTTATTTCTGTGTGCATTCCTCTTAGGTCTTGTTTGCTTTCCATAGTTTCTATTTCTCTACATTTTTGGCTGAGCCAGTCTTCTTTTGCCTTTTTGCACATTTTGCGTATCTCATTATCTATTTTATTGTATTGGGCAGTGTTCTTCGCTTGTCTCCTTTCTTCCATTTTTTCTAAGATGGTGTTAGTTATCCATTTTTGTTTTTTGTTCTTTTCTCTTTTGGGTAAGGTGTCGCAGGCTTTTTCTATGCTTTTCTTTATGCATTGCCATTTAGTTGTTACTTTTTCATCAGGATTTTCTCTTCTGTATTGTTCAATTCCTTCCTCTAGCAGCTTCTGGTATTTGTTCTTTACTTGTATTGTATAGGTATCTTTAATATCTTTTTGATTTAAAGCTGTTATGTCGAGTGGGTTTGTTGATGAATCAGATTTTTGCTTGTTTCTCTTTAGTTTGATTTTCATTTTAATCATTACAGGATTGTGATCAGAATTAATATCTGCTCCTGGGTAGGTTTTGGCTTTCTTTACGCTGTTACGGAACCTTTCTTTTATCATTATGTAATCTATTTGATTCCTCTTCCTATCTCCAGGGCTTTTCCATGTGTATAGTTTCCTTTTCTCTTGCTCAAAGTAGGTGTTACATATTATCAGCCTGTTTTCTTCACAGAATTGTACTAATCTTTCTCCTCTGTCATTTCTTTTTCCTAAACCATGATTTCCTATAATTGTCTTATATCTACCTTTTCCTACTTTAGCGTTCATGTCACCCATTACAATCAAGATGTCTGAAGATTTCACTTGCTTCATAACTTTATTTAGGTCTTCATAGTATGCCTCTATTTGTTCATCTGTGTAGTCTTGAGTAGGTGCATATGTCTGTATTATTGCTATGTTGAATGGTTTTACTTTCAACTTGAGTAGTATAATACTATCACTGTATGTCCAGTGGGTACTTATATATTTTTGTAGCTCTCTTTTTATCAGTATTCCTACCCCCTTTGATGTTCTGTTGTGTTTCCTGAGTATATAAATGTATATTTTTCGTCTTCAATGTACCCACATTCCTTCCATCTAGTCTCTGATATGCCTAAAATATCTATATTTATTCGTTCTGCTTCTTGAATTAGATTTTCCAATTTCCCTTGTTGATATAGAGTCCTAACACTCCAAGTACTTATTTTAAGATCTTTCCTCCGACATAAGTTCGAATTTCTCCGACTCTCCATGGCTTCCTCTGGACTGGTACGTGATGAGGCTCCAATCTCTTTCACGGTGGTCAGCCATGTTCGTCTTTCGTGTTCTGAACATGCCTCTTGTGTACCACACACTTTGCTGTTTTCGCTTTCTGGGCCGTTGATCATTCTAATCATCAATACTTTTCTCTAAGTATTAGAGAAAAGAAAATCATCAATACTTTTCTCTAAAGGTAAGTAAATATAAACAATCCCCTTCTGCTCCTAATCATCAATACTTTTCTCTAAAGTTAAGTAAATGTAAACACTCCCATTCAGCTTCTAATCATCAATACTTTTCTCTAAAGGGGTATCAACACATTTCATTTCCGTCTATATACTCAGCATGTAAAAGATAAAGGCTACACTTGTAACAAAAAAAATAATATAAAAAATTAGGAGATAAGCACACACATAAAATAGAAAATGCTGGGCAGATGAATGTTTGGCTTTCGTGTTGATATTTCTTGGCATATTTTAGATTAGTATTTGCTTCTCGTGTTGATCTGTGTATATTTTGTGTTTTTACCTAATAAAAGCTTTTGCCCAAACGTTGTTTGTCTTGTCACTCTACTAATTTAGCTGCTAGATTACTCTCTCTCTCTCTGCGTTCAGGACTCAATCAGAGTAAGGATTCCAGACTCTCATATGAAGTCAGCTGTCAGGCTAAGTTGATCGCCCCCACAGACAGAACATCACAATTAGAGTCTGTCAGATCCACTCTGACTGAACACCCGTTAATACGTTGCACTGTGTTCTGCGCCAGTGGCCCAGTGCATCCGATTTCAGCCAGCATTTTTTCAGGTTTGCTTTCCTTAGCCTTTGATTGTCCCCAATCTTCCTGCAAGGCAGCAGTTGATCTTTTCTGTCGGGGGATTCTGCCCTTAGATGGTCGGCCTTCCCAGGTTTACGAGCACCATCTGCCCGAGTCACTAGAGGTGACTAACACAGACATGCGACTTGTAATATGAGGAAACTGCAACAAGGAACACATTTCATGCATAGCCTCCATTTGTTCCCGCCGCCTATCCCCATATACCGGTAAGTCACGTCCTCCCGAAAATGATGATCATCGTAGCACTTGATGATGTTAGGCCATCGTTGATGACTCCAATTCCGAACATATAGACACACAGTCAGTCGTCAATTTATTCTTGTTGCACATCAAACAGCAGACCGTAAGATTTGCGCACGGCCGGTTTAGGGAACCAATACGATGACGTAGCCCACAATGTCGCCAAACTCATAATCTCGATACCTTTAGACTTATGTCTGATTACTCAAGTGTAAACAGTCTACGACGAACAATACACGAAGCAACTTCCCAAAGAGACAAAACTGCGACTGACGAAGTAGTTTACATTAATGTGTAACGTGGAAATAACTTGCGTCAAAGAATCCCAATAACGGTCTTGAACAGCACTAATGTGACGTAAAGCACAGATGAAGTCTGGACGGTGGAATGTCTCACTCACAACACTTGATTCGTCAAAAACGGACTCTGCTAGATTAAAGTTTATGTTTATTTTACATTAAAAAAACAGATATTAAAGAACGTATCTTGTACACTAGCGACAAGAATAATTCTTTTCTTGATGAAGAGTCAATCATGGTTTATGTATTTGGTATAAATAACTGTCGAGATCGACAATTGTGGAGAGACATGATCACCTACGCCAGTAGGCCCGGTACTTGATGATGATGAATCTTGGTTTATGTATTTGGTTTAAATAACTGTCGAGATCGACGATTGTGAGACATGATCACCTACGCCAGCAGGTCCGGTACTTGATGATGATGAATCTTGGTTTATGTATTTGGTATAAATAACTGTCGAGATCGAAAATTGTGGAGAGACATGATCACTTAACGCCAGCAGGCCAGGTACTTGATGATGATGAATCTTGGTTTATGTCTCTGTATTTTGTATAAATAACTGTCGAGATCGACGATTGTGGAGAGGCATGATCACCTACGCCAGCAGGCCCGGTACTTGATGATGATGAATCTTGGTTTATGTCTCTGTATTTTGTATAAATAACTGTCGAGATCGACGATTGTGGAGAGGCATGATCACCTACGCCAGCAGGCCCGGTACTTGATGATGATGAATCTTGGTTTATGTCTCTGTATTTTGTATAAATAACTGTCGAGATCGACAATTGTGGAGAGACATGATCACCTACGCCAGCAGGCCCGGTACTTGATGATGATGAATCTTGGTTTATGGAAGTAAATTATGGAGAATCCGACGACACGACAAATAATTGGAGGCAAGAGAAAGATGGTATTACACACGAACATTGAGAAGACAAATAGCGATAGACAAGATTAGCGTTCAGAGATGGAGGCTAAAATAGCGCTAATGCCCAATATCAGCAGAAAACAATACTTATTTTTGTTTTAATCAAATGGAACAGCTGGCTCGTTTGTTGTGACAGCTGGAGAAATAGAATGAGAAATGACACATGTAACAGTGGAAAAGATAGCAGTGACTGATTTATTAGAAAGTCAACAGATAGAAAGTTGTAGAGAGACATGATCACCTACGCCAGAGGACACGGTACTTGATAATGCCGAAGAAGGAAAAAAGAAAAGAGGAAGAAAACGATAATGCTATTGATATTCAACTTAAATTGGCTTCTAGTCAGGAAAGATAAGAAATGTGAGGAGAGAATACTCGGTCCTTTGTAGTCCAGTTCACTAACCACTGAGCTATCGCGGCTCCCTTCATATATAAGAGGTTGAGCTAAAGGAGAAAATCCGAAACATATCCAGAGTAAAAGAGATTGATAACATAAAATACACATCAAACAGCATCAAATGGTAATGATAACAGAACCAACATTTGATAATATTCTGATACAGAAGATGGGAGTTTTAGAGCAAGTGAAGATGTCGGTTGAAGCGCGTGTTTAAACAAATTAAATATAAATGAAAGAGGGAAATGCATCGTTAATTAACAAATAATCGATATGCGGTCAAGAATAAAAGTGATACTAATTTAACTTACAGAAAGCATTTTTTTTTCAAATCATATTTTCATGTGAAATTGTAACCTTAATTAAATTATCAAAAATATCGTTCAATTAGTAAAACACATTAACCTTTCAACTGAAAACAAAGCGTTGACCACAAGGACCAGAAAGAGAAATATTGATAGTAAGAGAGAGAGAGAGAGAGAGAGAGAGAGAGAGAGAGAGAGAGAGATCGTGGTGGAGCATTGAATCAGATCTGAACAAGATACAGAGACGATTAATCAAACGGTTTGCTCATTTAGAAACAATGCCAGAGATTCTACCACACAACGAATATGTTTCAAGAAACATGGGAGAAATGCACATCCCAGAAGAAGACAAAATGACAAGAGATTGAGTTATTGAGTTATTGAGTTATTTGCGGGTCATCATCATTGCACTCCGAACATGTCCATAGGTGCTCAGATCCCCTCCTCAGCAATTCCCTCAGTTTCCAGCGACTGACGACTCCAGTTCTATGTTGGTTGATAAGTCTTCTTACACGGCCACCAAGTTTCTCATTTCTGGCCGTGCCCATCTTAACTCCCATTTCCATCATCCGAAGAAGTGACGTGGATCTGTGTTTGTCGAAGTCCTGCGCTCTTCCAACATCTCGAAGGGCATTGATGACAAGAGATTCTACCACACAAAGAATATATCTCAAGAAGATATGGGAGAAGTGTACAACCCAGAAGAAGAAACAATGACAAGAGATTCTACCACACAAAGAATATATCTCAAGAAGACATGGGAGAAGTGTACAACCCAGAAGAAGACAAAATGCCAAGAGATTCTACCACACAAAGAATATATCTCAAGAAGATATGGGAGAAGTGTACAACCCAGAAGAAGACACAATGACAAGAGATTCTACCACACAAAGAATATATCTCAAGAAGATATGGGAGAAGTGTACAACCCAGAAGAAGACAAAATGCCAAGAGATTCTACCACACAAAGAATATATCTCAAGAAGATATGGGAGAAGTGTACAACCCAGAAGAAGACACAATGACAAGAGATTCTACCACACAAAGAATATATCTCAAGAAGATATGGGAGAAGTGTACAACCCAGAAGAAGACAAAATGCCAAGAGATTCTACCACACAAAGAATATATCTCAAGAAGATATGGGAGAAGTGTACAACCCAGAAGAAGAAACAATGACAAGAGATTCTACCACACAAAGAATATATCTCAAGAAGATATGGGAGAAGTGTACAACCCAGAAGAAGACACAATGACAAGAGATTCTACCACACAAAGAATATATCTCAAGAAGATATGGGAGAAGTGTACAACCCAGAAGAAGACACAATGACAAGAGATTCTACCACACAAAGAATATATCTCAAGAAGATATGGGAGAAGTGTACAACCCAGAAGAAGAAACAATGACAAGAGATTCTACCACACAAAGAATATATCTCAAGAAGATATGGGAGAAGTGTACAACCCAGAAGAAGACACAATGACAAGAGATTCTACCACACAAAGAATATATCTCAAGAAGATATGGGAGAAGTGTACAACCCAGAAGAAGACAAAATGACAAGAGATTCTACCACACAAAGAATATATCTCAAGAAGACATGGGAGAAGTGTACAACCCAGAAGAAGAAACAATGAGAAGAGATTCTACCACACAAAGAATATATCTCAAGAAGATATGGGAGAAGTGTACAACCCAGAAGAAGAAACAATGAGAAGAGATTCTACCACACAAAGAATATATCTCAAGAAGACATGGGAGAAGTGTACAACCCAGAAGAAGAAACAATGAGAAGAGATTCTACCACACAAAGAATATATCTCAAGAAGACATGGGAGAAGTGTACAACCCAGAAGAAGACACAATGACAAGAGATTCTACCACACAAAGAATATATCTCAAGAAGACATGGGAGAAGTGTACAACCCAGAAGAAGAAACAATGACAAGAGTTTCTACCACACAAAGAATATATCTCAAGAAGACATGGGAGAAGTGTACAACCCAGAAGAAGAAACAATGAGAAGAGATTCTACCACACAAAGAATATATCTCAAGAAGACATGGGAGAAGTGTACAACCCAGAAGAAGACACAATGACAAGAGATTCTACCACACAAAGAATATGTTTCAAGAAAACATGGGAGAAGTGTACAACCCAGAAGAAGACACAATGACAAGAGATTCTACCACACAAAGAATATATCTCAAGAAGACATGGGAGAAGTGTACAACCCAGAAGAAGACACAATGACAAGAGGTTCTACCACACAAAGAATATATCTCAAGAAGACATGGAGAAGTGTACAACCCAGAAGAAGAAACAATGAGAAGAGATTCTACAACACAAAGAATATATCTCAAGAAGACATGGGAGAAGTGTACAACCCAGAAGAAGAAACAATGACAAGAGATTCTACCACACAAAGAATATATCTCAAGAAGACATGGGAGAAGTGTACAACCCAGAAGAAGAAACAATGAGAAGAGATTCTACCACACAAAGAATATATCTCAAGAAGACATGGGAGAAGTGTACAACCCAGAAGAAGAAACAATGAGAAGAGATTCTACCACACAAAGAATATATCTCAAGAAGACATGGGAGAAGTGTACAACCCAGAAGAAGAAACAATGAGAAGAGATTCTACCACACAAAGAATATATCTCAAGAAGACATGGGAGAAGTGTACAACCCAGAAGAAGAAACAATGACAAGAGATTCTACCACACAAAGAATATATCTCAAGAAGACATGGGAGAAGTGTACAACCCAGAAGAAGAAACAATGACAAGAGATTCTACCACACAAAGAATATATCTCAAGAAGACATGGGAGAAGTGTACAACCCAGAAGAAGAAACAATGACAAGAGATTCTACCACACAAAGAATATATCTCAAGAAGACATGGGAGAAGTGTACAACCCAGAAGAAGAAACAATGAGAAGAGATTCTACCACACAAAGAATATATCTCAAGAAGATATGGGAGAAGTGTACAACCCAGAAGAAGAAACAATGAGAAGAGATTCTATCACACAAAGAATATATCTCAAGAAGATATGGGAGAAGTGTACAACCCAGAAGAAGAAACAATGACAAGAGATTCTACCACACAAAGAATATATCTCAAGAAGACATGGGAGAAGTGTACAACCCAGAAGAAGAAACAATGAGAAGAGATTCTACCACACAAAGAATATATCTCAAGAAGACATGGGAGAAGTGTACAACCCAGAAGAAGAAACAATGACAAGAGATTCTACCACACAAAGAATATATCTCAAGAAGACATGGGAGAAGTGTACAACCCAGAAGAAGAAACAATGAGAAGAGATTCTACCACACAAAGAATATATCTCAAGAAGACATGGGAGAAGTGTACAACCCAGAAGAAGAAACAATGAGAAGAGATTCTACCACACAAAGAATATATCTCAAGAAGACATGGGAGAAGTGTACAACCCAGAAGAAGAAACAATGACAAGAGATTCTACCACACAAAGAATATATCTCAAGAAGACATGGGAGAAGTGTACAACCCAGAAGAAGAAACAATGAGAAGAGATTCTACCACACAAAGAATATATCTCAAGAAGACATGGGAGAAGTGTACAACCCAGAAGAAGAAACAATGAGAAGAGATTCTACCACACAAAGAATATATCTCAAGAAGACATGGGAGAAGTGTACAACCCAGAAGAAGAAACAATGACAAGAGATTCTACCACACAAAGAATATATCTCAAGAAGACATGGGAGAAGTGTACAACCCAGAAGAAGAAACAATGACAAGAGATTCTACCACACAAAGAATATATCTCAAGAAGATATGGGAGAAGTGTACAACCCAGAAGAAGAAACAATGAGAAGAGATTCTACCACACAAAGAATATATCTCAAGAAGACATGGGAGAAGTGTACAACCCAGAAGAAGAAACAATGAGAAGAGATTCTACCACACAAAGAATATATCTCAAGAAGATATGGGAGAAGTGTACAACCCAGAAGAAGAAACAATGAGAAGAGATTCTACCACACAAAGAATATATCTCAAGAAGATATGGGAGAAGTGTACAACCCAGAAGAAGAAACAATGAGAAGAGATTCTACCACACAAAGAATATATCTCAAGAAGATATGGGAGAAGTGTACAACCCAGAAGAAGAAACAATGACAAGAGATTCTACCACACAAAGAATATATCTCAAGAAGATATGGGAGAAGTGTACAACCCAGAAGAAGAAACAATGACAAGAGATTCTACCACACAAAGAATATATCTCAAGAAGATATGGGAGAAGTGTACAACCCAGAAGAAGAAACAATGACAAGAGATTCTACCACACAAAGAATATATCTCAAGAAGATATGGGAGAAGTGTACAACCCAGAAGAAGAAGCAATGACAAGAGATTCTACCACACAAAGAATATATCTCAAGAAGATATGGGAGAAGTGTACAACCCAGAAGAAGACACAATGACAAGAGATTCTGCCACACAAAGAATATATCTCAAGAAGATATGGGAGAAGTGTACAACCCAGAAGAAGAAACAATGAGAAGAGATTCTACCACACAAAGAATATATCTCAAGAAGATATGGGAGAAGTGTACAACCCAGAAGAAGAAACAATGAGAAGAGATTCTACCACACAAAGAATATATCTCAAGAAGATATGGGAGAAGTGTACAACCCAGAAGAAGAAACAATGAGAAGAGATTCTACCACACAAAGAATATATCTCAAGAAGATATGGGAGAAGTGTACAACCCAGAAGAAGAAACAATGAGAAGAGATTCTACCACACAAAGAATATATCTCAAGAAGATATGGGAGAAGTGTACAACCCAGAAGAAGAAACAATGAGAAGAGATTCTACCACACAAAGAATATATCTCAAGAAGATATGGGAGAAGTGTACAACCCAGAAGAAGAAACAATGAGAAGAGATTCTACCACACAAAGAATATATCTCAAGAAGACATGGGAGAAGTGTACAACCCAGAAGAAGAAACAATGAGAAGAGATTCTACCACACAAAGAATATATCTCAAGAAGACATGGGAGAAGTGTACAACCCAGAAGAAGAAACAATGAGAAGAGATTCTACCACACAAAGAATATATCTCAAGAAGATATGGGAGAAGTGTACAACCCAGAAGAAGAAACAATGAGAAGAGATTCTACCACACAAAGAATATATCTCAAGAAGATATGGGAGAAGTGTACAACCCAGAAGAAGAAACAATGAGAAGAGATTCTACCACACAAAGAATATATCTCAAGAAGACATGGGAGAAGTGTACAACCCAGAAGAAGAAACAATGACAAGAGATTCTACCACACAAAGAATATATCTCAAGAAGATATGGGAGAAGTGTACAACCCAGAAGAAGAAACAATGACAAGAGATTCTACCACACAAAGAATATATCTCAAGAAGATATGGGAGAAGTGTACAACCCAGAAGAAGACACAATGACAAGAGATTCTACCACACAAAGAATATATCTCAAGAAGATATGGGAGAAGTGTACAACCCAGAAGAAGAAACAATGAGAAGAGATTCTACCACACAAAGAATATATCTCAAGAAGATATGGGAGAAGTGTACAACCCAGAAGAAGAAACAATGAGAAGAGATTCTACCACACAAAGAATATATCTCAAGAAGATATGGGAGAAGTGTACAACCCAGAAGAAGAAACAATGACAAGAGATTCTACCACACAAAGAATATATCTCAAGAAGATATGGGAGAAGTGTACAACCCAGAAGAAGAAACAATGACAAGAGATTCTACCACACAAAGAATATATCTCAAGAAGATATGGGAGAAGTGTACAACCCAGAAGAAGAAACAATGACAAGAGATTCTACCACACAAAGAATATATCTCAAGAAGATATGGGAGAAGTGTACAACCCAGAAGAAGAAACAATGAGAAGAGATTCTACCACACAAAGAATATATCTCAAGAAGATATGGGAGAAGTGTACAACCCAGAAGAAGAAACAATGAGAAGAGATTCTACCACACAAAGAATATATCTCAAGAAGATATGGGAGAAGTGTACAACCCAGAAGAAGAAACAATGACAAGAGATTCTACCACACAAAGAATATATCTCAAGAAGATATGGGAGAAGTGTACAACCCAGAAGAAGAAACAATGACAAGAGATTCTACCACACAAAGAATATATCTCAAGAAGATATGGGAGAAGTGTACAACCCAGAAGAAGAAACAATGACAAGAGATTCTACCACACAAAGAATATATCTCAAGAAGATATGGGAGAAGTGTACAACCCAGAAGAAGAAACAATGAGAAGAGATTCTACCACACAAAGAATATATCTCAAGAAGACATGGGAGAAGTGTACAACCCAGAAGAAGAAACAATGAGAAGAGATTCTACCACACAAAGAATATATCTCAAGAAGACAAGGGAGAAGTGTACAACCCAGAAGAAGAAACAATGAGAAGATTAGAGAAACGCAACGACAATGGTTGAGGCTGCCAGAAGGGCACGAAGCAGAGCTTTGTTTCTTCATTTATACTGAAGGAGTCTGAGAGGAAATGAAAGAAAGAAAGAGAGAGAGAGAGAGAGAGAGAGAGAGAGATAGAGAGAGAGAGAGAGAGAGAGGGTAAAACATCTCCAGTACAGATATGATAATATTAATAATATTGCGTTCCTTATTTTTGTGAAGAGAATAAACCGGTCGAGCACAATTTATTCCGATAAGATAAGTCAATGATATGATATCTCACACTATACGTTTTGTTGAACCGATCCTTCAACCTGTGAAGTATTTTCCACAATTTATTGATTCGCACGGAAAACACGGACGTGTAATCAATTACACAACACCAACAGTACAGAAAAATGTATAATCAAATCAGGAGTGGCAAATTTGAGTTGTTAAGCAAGAAATTAAAGAATTGTGTCAAAATGTAAAATCATTTAACACTGCATCTGGTTACAACCATGGCATTAATCAAAGTACTGACGTTTTTGGTTTCAGGGGAGACAACTTTGATGGTGCTCCAATCATAATAAAGTGAAGCTAAATCTTGCATCTTAATATATTTTTGTCGAAGAGAAAAGAAAGAGCGATGTTATGACTTGGGTTCGGCCTAGAGGTTACATGATGTTAGTACCCACACCTTTTTTTTTCTTTAACTCTTTCAGTACGTTTCGACACATCATGTGCCATGCCGATTTCATTCATGTATGTTTAGCCGCACAGTGTGTCACTCTCAATTTGATTAGTGTAAATTCTCATCAAACCAATTAGTGTAAACTCTCTTCAAACCATATTCTTTTTACATGTCTTGTATCGTCTTGGCATTGGTGAAATCGAATTCCTTGTTTATTTATCTACAAATTCATATATTATATGTTAAGGGTTTGATAAGTATAAACATGTAGATTAATATTTAAAAAAAAACATGGAAAAATTGTGTCTCGTTAATCTGTACAGTTAAATTGATAAAAACCTTCCGTACAGAGAGAGTTAAAATTTGTGGTTACTGTTGTTGTTACGAGTCAGTTAATCAATGAGTTGTTTCAGTTAGTCTGTCAGTCACCTAGTCAATTGGTTGGGCAGTCAGTTAGTGAAGGAGTTAGTGAGTTGACGATTGAGTTGGTCGGTGAATTATTCATTGATGTGGTCAGCTGGTTAGTCAGTGAGTTAGTTAATCAGTCAGTCATTCTGTGGCTTAGTTCGTCACTCAATTAATTAGTCAGTTAATCAATGAACGTCAGTTAGTTATTCGGTCATTAACTTAGTCAATAAGTTAATTATTTTAATCATTAGTTAGTCAAACAATTATGCTGTAAAGTTAGTCAGTCAATTATTCAATCAGTTTAGTCATTAGGTTTTTAAGTCACCTAGTCAATGAGCTAGTGAATTGGTCAGTGAGTTAGTCAGTTGTTCAGTTGGTTAGTCAGTGAGTTAGTTAATCAGTAAGTCCGTGGTTTGGTCTGTAAGTCAGTGATTTAATCAGTTAGTCAATGAGTTAGTGAATTGGTGAGTGAGTTAGTAAGTTATTCAGCTGGTTAGTCAGTGAGTTTATTAATCAGTAAGTAGGTGGTTTGGTCTGTCAGTCAGTGGTTTAGGCAGCTCGTCAATGAGTTAGTGAGTTTTTAATTTTGGTTACCTTTGTCTTACTTTCTGCGAAAAATAAAGTAAAAACTCCTGTGGCAATTTTAGCACAAGTGAACAGAAATGTCGGCTGGTAGGGGGTATGTTATGTTATGTTATGTTATATTATGTTATGTTATATTATGTTATGTTATATTATGTTATGTTATGTTATGTTATACTATGTTATGTTATGTTATGTTATATTATATTATGTTATGTTATATTATGTTATGTTATGTTATGTTATGTTATGTTATGTTATGTTATGTTATGTTATGTTATGTTATGTTATGTTATATTATGTTATGTTATGTTATATTATGTTATGTTATATTATGTTATGTTATGTTATGTTATGTTATATTATGTTATGTTATGTTATGTTATATTATGTTATGCTATGTTATATTATGTTATGTTATGTTATGTTATATTATGTTATGTTATGTTATATTATGTTATATTATGTTATGTTATGTTATGTTACGCTAGGACCATCATCATAACTGTACACAGAAATATCCCATAGGTGCTCCCATTTTCCCCTCGAGATATCGAGAATCTCCGACGAGAACCCTGACCTTCGTGTACGAACTCCGTAGCGCAGCCTGAGATCCATCGATGTGAGTAGATTATTGCTGACATTTTTACCTGGGCAGCGGCCATTCTTTTGTCCTACTCGGAGGCAAAACGGGCACTCTACAATACAATCTTCATCCCAACGTTGTGCTACCAATGCTAGTCCTGGACCCTAGATGCAAGAACAACGAGAAAAATAACCTCTACTGAGATTAAATGTATTAGACAAATGACATGAATCAGGCTAAGAGACAAGATTCGAAATGAAGAACTGAGAAAAAAGCTAGGAATAACCTCCGCCATAGAATATATAAAGAAACAACAGATAAAATTGTTTGGCCACGTGACAAGGCAGAGTGATCAAAACACAACACGACGAGCGCTCAATAAATATTGTGAGAATACCAGACCCAAAGGTCGACCACGAAAAAGATGGATTGACGGAATATTAGAAGCACTAGGAAACAACAGCAGCAGAGGCTAGCAGAAGAGCAAAAGACCGGAAAGTATATCTCCCTCGTCGCTGAAAGGCAGATGAGGAAGGAAAGAAGAAGAAGAAGTAACACCCTTCCATGTGCGTGTTAAGACAAGAAAACAAAGCAAAGAAAATACATTAAACATGATTTTTTGACAGGCCTAGAGAACCGATAGACGCTTCGTAACGTTCATGCTAAAGAAACAAACATTGAGAGTAGTTCAAAAAGGACTCCCACAAGCAAGAATATAAAAAGCTAAAGAACAACGAACACGACAAACCTAACGGATTGCTAAAGAAACAACAAATGAAATGTTTGGTACATCTGGAAGGAATGCCATGAGGTTCTCTACATGACAAAACATGAGATGGAAGAAGAGACTGGGGCAGATCCAGAATAAGATGGAGAGACAAGAAACGCTACAGCAACATCAAGTGAGAGTGCCAGAAGGGCAAGAGCTAGAACTTTGTATCTCCCTCAGCACCCGAATAAGAGGAAGTGAAGAGAGAGAGAGAGAGTAGGGAGGAGGCGGGGCGGGAATGTAAGTAAAAAGTAAAGTACCCCCGTCACGCCATCCCAACGTTGTATAAGGAATATGGTGTTAGTGGCCATCAATTTTACAGACCTTCGGCTCATGATTTTTGGAGTAATGTGGTCAGTATTACGCCCGAGCCGCTTTACTTTCCCAGAAAAAAATCCGGTACCCATTAAAGGCTGGGTGAACCGGAAGCCGTTGGTTAGATCGAACTCTACCTCTTGTCCTTTGTAGTCCAGTTCACTAACCACTGAGCTATCGAGGCTCCCGGGGCGGGAATGTGGTTGGGAAATATGTCATGAAAATACTTTGCCTACAAAGGAATGAAATAAAGTATTGAGTAGAAGTAAGAGAATCGGCCACACAACCAACAATATTAAAAATAATAGCGTCTATACTCAAGAAAAGAACGTGGGCATATGCAAACCATTTGAGGACAAATAAAATAAGAGAATCGCAAAGTAAACCCTCCAACAAAAAAAACAAAAAAAAAAACACCAGACACAAGAAAATAAAGACCGATCAAAAGAAACAAAAAAACACTGAGAAGAACAGTTATAAGAGAGACAACAACAGTGGGCATCAAACGCCTTGCTGAGATTGAGAGGCTCATCAAGAACAGGACAAGACACACTGAGGGTACTGTGCAAAGTGTGACGACACTGAAAACAAATAGTAACTAATCTTCAGAGTTGGAGAGTTCCTTATCCATCTTCTACTCGGGATGAACTATCTAATAAAACAGGTTCATATTAACAGCTTTTGGTATCATCATTACGTGCCACATTGGTTGGTGTAGGCGATCTTGTCGTTCTCACTTCTTTGTCCTAATTAATCAGCTCATGGTATCAATGTCTCTCGACACGATCTCTCTTAGCAACAAAAGACAGTTTTTTTGTCATTCCTTTCCTTCTTGCCAGTGACTCCTCCCGACGGTGGTCTCGCCACTTGAGGCCCTGTGTTTACTATCGTAGAGTGGAGACCATGACTGGTAAGACATTATTGTATGGTAAAGGGGAATACCTTTTTGCGTTTACACAAATACCCGTGCACTTCGTGTGCATTTCGCACACCCCCATCCATGTCTAAATGATATCTGTGCCAGGCTGGGCTATAAATTTGCTGTTAAAAGGCATATACGGAGAAGAAAACAACTGCAAATAAACAATAAATTACATAATATCTTAGACCACCCTTGTTACCGAACTGACTAACAAACTCACTAACTCTATTGACGAACTGACTAACTGACGAACTGACTAACAAACTCACTAACTCTATTGACGAACTGACTAACTGACGAACTGACTAACTGACGAACTGACTAACTGACGAACTGACTAACAAACTCACTAACTCTATTGACTAACTGACGAACTGACTAACAAACTCACTAACTCTATTGACTAACTGACCAAATCATTAACTCACAAAGCAAACCACGCACTTATTGATTAACTAACTCACCGACTAACCAACCGAATAAATGACTAGCTAACTCACTAACTCATTGACTAAGTGTCTAACAAACCTTATGACTAGAAATATTATCACATGCGTTCCGCATCATCCCAGCTTAAAAACCCTTATTTTACAAACGAATTAAGCCTGCTCAATTCGACTCGATTTCACTGTAAGCTCAAGTACAAAGCTCTACTACAAACACAAGAAATTAAATGTTATGTAAACCTCAAATATTGCTCTCATTTATTAATAACAAACACAGAAGCCAACAAGTGCATTATCCAATAAAACAAAAATACGATAAGACATCTGCTAGTGGCAATAGCTTGACTTACTGAAGCACGTGCGTGTTGAAACCTGGACGTCCTAAAGACACGAATACCAACAAATTACCTGCTAGAAGGTATTTTTGTCCTGCATGCCACAGCTGCTAGAAGCAGGGAAGCTGTGTTTTAAATGCCTGCCTACTGAAGCAGGTAATGTAGAATTGTTTTTGTGCATAAAAACTAAAAGTCACGGACAATTTAAGGATGCGAGGTGACTTTGACTCCTGGCACAGTGATTGGTCGATTCTGTCACGTGGTGGAGTAACAGGGAACAGATTGAATAATTATAGACAGTGTCCGGGTTTATAAAATAAATAACAAAATGCCCAGTAATTGAGTCAAGGCGTTGGGAGAGGCTACAAGCGCTTAGCAACTCGAGATTAGCGAATCATAGATGATAAAGATCAATCTCCATCTCTCGCCTGTTGCCAAAGAAGCACATTAACCGGAATGACCATGACAGGAGGTAATTTTTTTGTTTTGCTATGTTTTTCTAAAAAAAAAAAGTCACCAAAAAATCCAACGTGACATACCTTAAATTAAAAAAAAATCAAAATATGACAAGTTGTCTGTAGTTACTGGCATTTGTAATCTGATTTAGTTATTTCATACGGGCCAAAACACGACTCAAAGGTCAGAAATCATAACTTTCAATATCAGACAAATAACTGCCACGTTATATAGGTCTTGTTTGTTACTAAATAGGGAGTTGCGATAGCTCACTGGTTAGTGACCTGGACTACAAAGGACAAGAGGTAGGGTTCGCACCCAACCGACGGCTTCCGGGTTCACCCAGCCTTCAATGGGTAACAGATTTTTTTCTGTGAAAATAAAACGGCACGGGCGTAATACCGACCACATTAACCCCAAAATCATGTGCCGAAGGTCTGTAAATTTTCTGGTCACTAACACCATTTTCCTTATACGCCATTTGACATGACGGGGGCTCTTTACATTACTTTTTACTTTCTACTGAAGCCTTTAGTTAAGCCCTATGTATTAATTGTTCTTCTTAAACTTTCGTTGTTCTTATTTCCAGCAAGTGTCTAACCTACATTTGCCTAAGGGATATTATATTTATCAGACTATATTATTAAACAGACCAATGAGGACATTCTTAAAGAGGCCAGCACAAAAAGGGAGCATCTAAAAAAGTCGAAAAGAAACAATCACAGTTTTTCGAGCACAACATAAGAGGAAATTTGGAATACTTGCAGGTAATGTAGAATTGTTTTTGTGCATAAAAACTGGCAAAACACAGGGAAAGAGAGATCGTAGACGACAAAGAGAGAAGATACTAGATAGCTTGGTGTCATGGCATGGTAAACAGTCACCAACAGAATTGATACGATGCACTGTGGATAGAAAATTATGGAAGGACATGATTGCCTACGCCAACCGGCATGGCACATGATGATGATGATTTTTCTTTCGTTCGCCATCCTTTTGCCTCTGATGAAGTCCCTAGAAACTAGGAACTGAATTTTGCGTGTTAATCCATTTTTCCCTGGCAGCCGTGTGCACAGGGGTCCCTCGCCGCACAGGCATAGAACTCCGACTTCGGAAGTACTCATACTTTTTCCATCGATGAGTAATTGACGTTTCAACCTGGGTCTCGCTGCTGAGACCAGGGTGGTTGCCGCAGAGAGAAATTATAAATAAAAATCCCAACCGGTGTAGCCAGGATTTGAACCCACAACCTCTCTGTCTCGAGGCCGGCGTCTTGCCTCGAAACCAAACCAGTCCCCTGATGATGATATGACATTTATATTATATTTTTTAAAAAAAACATTAAAAACAGGCATTTGTAAATTTTCTATTGCAAAATATAATGATGTTCTATAGTATTGCCATGGTCATGCTACGGCAGACACTCCTTACCCGTTAGCAGCCTTGAAAGCCCTTTGAGGGGAGACACCATCAACTGTTAACAATTATTGTCCAGTTGTCCATATTGTGTGGAAGACACCATCAACTGTTAACAATTATTGTCCAGTTGTCCATATTGTGTGGAAGACACCATCAACTGTTAACAATTATTGTCCAGTTGTCCATATTGTGTGGAAGACACCATAAACTGTTAACAATTATTGTCCAGTTGTCCATATTGTGTGGAAGACACCATAAACTGTTAACAATTATTGTCCAGTTGTCCATATTGTGTTCAAGACACCATAAACCAAGACTTTGACTTTAGAAAGGAAATGACGTCACTGAAGAGGGAGGGAAGTGGGTTGGGCGTTCCCGTATCTGTTCAGCCCCTGTTCCAACAACCAACAAAGCATTCATCCCGATCGTCAATACTGTTGTATTGAACGGATTCTTCTTCTACCTTTCAGCTCCCTGTGGAGCATAGGTCTTGAACAAACACCTTCCAAGTCGTTCTGTTTCTTGCTATTCTTGAAGACATTCCATGTCTTCCCCATCATCTTCATCTCTGCTTCTATCTCTCTTCTTCAAGAATTCTTTGGTCTTCCTCTGGTATCCCAACAAAGGGCCTAATTCCAAAAAAGGGCCTATTGAACGGGTTGCGTTTTGTTAAATAGCGCGTTTTTACATTCATCAAGACTGTTCTATACGTTAAGTGGACGTAGATGCGTTGTGTCACCAGTTTACAGAAAGGTCGTAATATCTACGTTTTTACATCCAACACGTCCAAGCGCTATCCGTTAAATGGACGTAGATGCGTTTTGTCACCAGTTTACAGCAAGGTCGTAATATCTACGTTTTTACGTCCAACACGTCCAAACGCTATCTGTTAAATGGACGTAGAACTGTTGTGTCACCAGTTTACAGAAAGGTCGTAATATTTACGATTTTACGTCCAACACGTCCAAGCGCTATCTGTTAAATGGACGTAGAACTGTTGTGTCACCAGTTTACAGCAAGGTCGTAATATCTACGTTTTTACGTCCAACACGTCCAAACGCTATGGGTAGATAAACGTAACATTTTTGTTTAAACAGCCGCCAATTTTGACTACTCTTTTCGACTTTTAACAAGGAAGAGTTATATTAGTGTACACGGGTTCTCTTGTTTTCCAAGAGCGCTAGACACGGCATCTTACTATCCAGAGACTAGATGAAGATAAAGCCACGAAGAAACCACGGGATCTTACTACCCAGAGATTAGATGAAGATAGCCACGAAGAGACCATGTGATCTTACTACCCAGAGACTAGATGAAGATAGCCACGAAGAGACCATGCGATCTTACTACCCAGAGACTAGATGAAGATAGCCACGAAGAGACCATGTGATCTTACTACCCAGAGACTAGATGAAGATAAGGCCACGAAGAGACCATGTGATCTTACTACCCAGAGATTAGATGAAGATAGCCACGAAGAGACCATGTGATCTTACTACCCAGAGACTAGATGAAGATAAAGCCACGAAGAAACCATGAATTCAAAGTGACCAATTCCCATCACCTATGGCAGGAGTCGAACCAGGACTTTCTTGTCAAGAGACCAACATCTTACCTCTAGTCCACCTGAATCAAGGTTCGAACTCTTATACTTTGACAATGTACTTTTTCAGTTTGCGGCCACTAAAACTATAGACAGTTACATGCGAGCGTGACTCCTATTTCAGGTCATCTATTATAATTCACGTTTTCTGTTATTTATGGATTTCCCTAGCTTTTTTTCTACTGCCCGTGTTCCTGTATCAGATAAAAGCAATAAAAATCAATATTCTTTGTGCAAATATCAAAATTCACGAGAAATTACGACGGTAGTTTTCTGTTTGTTTATGGTGGGCTCCGCTAGCCTTTGACTAAAAAGTCTAATCCACAATGCAGTGGGGTTGTTTTACTTCAGGGTACCCTCCCTTAGCATTTTACTCTCCCGAGCATACATGCAAGGCAACAGGGCAGCCGCAGGTTGTATTGTTTACTGCATACAATACCAGGTAAAATTACCCGACCTGACACATTGCAAAAAGAGAGGTGGTATCCAATACTAGGAAGAAATAATCAACATTTTTTTTTTGCCATGTAATGAGAAGAAAACAGCTGTAATACATTGTAACAACTGAGAAAATTGAGGGACGAAGAGATAGAGGGAAGCAAAGAGAAAAGGAAATCCAAAGAAATTAGGTCAAAAATAAAAATTTTCAACTCAAATATTACGTCATTCCTATTATATGGCTGTGAAACATGGAGAACAACAAAATTGACAATAATGAAGATACAGACTTTCATTAATGGATGCTTACGCATATTAAAAGGATGGAAAAGGCAGGACAAAATCACTAACGTAGAATTATAGAAATGTACCAGTCAAATACCAGTGGATAAAGAGATACAGCGAAGACGATGTCGCAATTGTCCACACTGCGGAAGCCAACTTAGAGTATTACTCAACAGGCCCTTTTTTGGAATCCCCAGGGGAAAAGACAAAGAGGTAGACCAAGGAACTATTGGAGAAGACAGATAGAAGCAGAGATGAAGATGATGGGGAAGATATGGAATGATCTTAAAAGAATGTCAAGAAACAGAACGACTTGGAAAGTGTTTGTTGAAGACCTATGCTCCATTGGGAGCTAAAAAGGTAGAAGAACAAGAAAGATAAAAGATATCAGACAGTTTAGGAGAATGGCTTGGTAGAAGGTCAACAACAGAAATAATAAATAACTGTCGAGATCGAAAGTTGTGGAGAGATATGATCACCTACGCCAGCAGGCTTGGTACTTAATGATGACATATCAACATTATATTTTCTAATGATCACAACCAGCTATCCAGCACTACAGATCTATAGACAGTATAACAGAAAATATTTCAACCTGGAGAATTTTATCTTGACCTACGATATGTTGAAGTGCCTGCTCTTAGCTCAAGTCAATGACCTGCTTGATCAGCACGTGCTAAAATTTGGCCGGAAATAGAAGCAAACCGGAAATGAGATCAAATCAGAGGTTTTCAAACAGGAACATGATTTTATGGTTATTATGTAGAAGCATACGATCTAACAGGTGGGTGGACAGAAAACATTGTGGGAAATGGATGCCAGTGTTTAGCATCGGTGACATTCTCTTTACATTAAAAGACGATAGATGCAGTTCCTGCCTGGGGGAGCTTATATTTAATTTAACTTAATCCACTCCACCTGTGAGTTTAATGCTTTTTATCAGCTTTTGGTCTTTCAAACAAAGGTGGAAATGTCTTGCAATTGTAAACTGTTGTTTTGTGTGTGTGAGAAGAACGCATTAGGAATGGCCGTTTCTATAAGAAACTGGCATTGGAGGTTTGTTGAGTAAGCGTTGTTAAATAGCAAGTAAGTGTTGTAAAGTAGCAGGTAAGTGTTGTAAAGTAGCAGGTAAGTGTTGTTAATTAGAAGGTAGGTTGTTGTAAATAGAAGGTAAGTGTTGTTAATTAGAAGGTAGGTGTTGTAACGTAGCAGGTGAGTGTTGTAAATTAGCAGGTAAGTATTGTAAAGTAGCAGGTAAGTGTTGTAAAGTAGCAGGTGACTGGTGTTGTAAATTAGCAGGTAAGTGTTGTAAAGTAGCAGGTAAGTGTTGTAAAGTAGCAGGTGACTGGTGTTGTAAATTAGCAGGTAAGTATTGTAAAGTAGCAGGTAAGTGTTGTAAAGTAGCAGGTGACTGGTGTTGTAAATTAGCAGGTAAGTGTTGTAAAGTCGCAGGTGACTGGTGTTGTAAAGTAGCAGGTGACTGGTGTTGTAAAGTAACAGGTAAGTGTTGTAAAGTCGCAGGTGACTGGTGTTGTAAAGTAACATGTAGTTGTTGTAAAGTAGCAGGTGACTGGTGTTGTAAAGTAGCCGGTAAGTGTTGTAAAGTAACAGGTGAGTGGTGTTGTAAAGTAGGAGGTAAGTGTTGTAAAGTAGCAGGTCAGTGTTGTAAAGTAACAGGTAAGTGTTGTAAAGTAGCAGGTGAGTGTTGTGAAGTAGCAGGTGACTGGTGTTGTAAAATAGCAGGTGAGTGTTGTAAAGTAGCAGGTAAGTATTGTATAGTAGCAGGTGACTGGTGTTGTAAAGTAGCAGGTGAATGTTGTAAAGTAGCAGGTGAGTGTTGTAAAGAAGCATGTGAGTGTTGTAAAGTAGCAGGTGAGTGTTGTAAACTGGCAGGTGAGTGTTGTAAAGTAGCAGGTGAGTGTTGTAAAGTAGCAGGTGACTAGTATTGTAAAGTAGCAGGTGACTAGTATTGTAAAGTAGCAGGTGACTAGTATTGTAAAGTAGCAGGCAAGTATTGTGAAGAAAGTGAGTGTTTTAAAGTAACAGTGGGTGTTGTAAAATAACATCTGCATGTTGTAAAGTAACAGGTAAGTGTTGTAAAGTAACATGCAAGTGATATAAAGTAACAGGTAAGTGATGTAAAGTAACATGAAAGTGTTGAAAAGTAACAAGTGTTGTGTCTACATGGACGCTGGACTCAACACCAATAACATAAATTACTATAGAAATGAAATATGCTACGCTTATGACAGGAGACACTCTGAAAGATATGATCTGGATGGAGTTTCTCCGTAGTTTCTGGGTTATTCCAAGGGCTGTTAAAATACCTATATTCCATTAAAAATGTATTTCTCCTTCAGCTTGGAGTTTCTCCGTAGTTTATGGGTTATTCCAAGGGCTGTTAAAATACCTATATACCATTAAAATTGTATTTCTCCTTCAGCTTGGAGTTTCTCCGTAGTTTCTGGGTTATTCCAAGTGCTGGTAAAATACCTATATTCCACTAAAAATCTATTTCTCCTTCGGCTTGGAGTTTCTCCAAATACAAATACTTGTTTATTTATTATAATTGCATTCTATCTCACTGTTGAAATTACTTAATAGTTTAGAAATGATAGAGCTCCATTACTTCCGAGAAGATACCGAGGGTATTGTTTCAACATTTGGTTCCTGTCAATTTTTCGCTTCTATTCGAGTTATCTATTACGTCATTCCACAATTCAAGGTATTTATCGTGTCGGCACGTGCTCTGGGAAAGATAACTGGCCTGGTGTAGTCCTGACCTCATTATCGTTCACAAATATTGAAGAAACATGAGGACATGAACGTCTTGCTCGAGGAGTGACAGGGTTCATTCCCTTTTTGGTTGTGAGTGTGATCTATAAGAATACCTTCATCTCTTGTGAAATATAGTGTATACAATGCTGATCATCATCATGTGCCATATCGGTTGACGTAGGCGATATGTCCTCTGCACAACCTTCTATCTACAGTGACTGGTATCAATTCTGTTGTTGACTGTTCTCCATGCCATGGCACCAAGCTATCCAGTATCTTCTCTCTTTGTTGCCCGCGATCTCTCTTTCCTTGTATTTTGCCAGTTGTAACCAAGTATTCCAACTTTCTCCTTCTCATGATGTGCCCAAAACATAATGATAGTTGCTTTCTGATGTGTTATATGAGCTCCATTTTGTGTTGGCCTCATTGAAAATGTCCTCATTGGTCTCTCTAGTTGTCCAGGGAACTTTCAACATTCTTTTCATAAATCCCACCTCTGTTGCGTCTAATCGTCTTTTCATTTGTTTATCTTCTGTCCATGATTCGCTTCCATAAGTCAGAATGATCTCTATATAGCACTGATGAACTCTCTTTCTCAGTTCTATTGACATAGACTTATTGCATAAGTCAGAATGATCTCTATATAGCACTGATGAACTCTCTTTCTCAGTTCTATTGACATAGACTTATTGCATAAGTCATTGTTCATTTACAATACCAATACGTCTACATAAAAATGGCATATACTTGTCCGGAAGGCAAAACATCGAATGACCAAGAAACGATGTATCGGGCACAAGAAGATAACATTTATTAAAATCTTCACCCCTGAAAAACAAATTAACTTGTATGAATATACTGTAGAGCTATCACTTAGACTCGTGGCAGTGAAAGATCTGACGTGAAGGCATCAGATGCGCCAGTTGTGGAGATGATAGGCCTACACAAGGGAACGTCTTGAAGGCACTCATCGATTGTATCTTGGAAATGGCCTTTAGTGACCCGGGTCTGCAACGATTTTAAATTAATAAATATACGACCAAATCGGACGGCAAAACTTGCAAATAGGAACTGGGTGTGTGCCAGCCAGTTACTTGAATTACATGCAGTTTTAAACGCAGTGCTGTGATGACGGCAATGATCATTTGCAAACGTACTTTCAAAAAGTTTCAAATTCTGTATCTTCAATTTCTCGTACAGTATTCATAGCTCAGTGGTTCGGCAGTGGCCACATCTCACACCAGTAAGGAGAAATGTAAAAATATGTATAAAAATATAGAAACATAAGGTTTATTACATACGATGGCTTGCAGCATACCATAGCATCTTACTTAGTATAGCTTCTTACATATTGTGGCTTATTACATACGATGGCTTACAGCATACCGTAGCATCTTACTTAGCATAGCTTCTTACATATTGTGGCTTATTACATACGATGGCTTGCAGCATACCGTAGCATCTTACTTAGCATAGCTTCTTACATATTGTGGCTTATTACATACGATGGCTTGCAGCATACCGTAGCATCTTACTTAGCATAGCTTCTTACATATTGTGGCTTATTACATACGATGGCTTGCAGCATACCGTAGCATCTTACTTAGCATAGCTTCTTACATATTGTGGCTTATTACATACGATGGCTTGCAGCATACCGTAGCATCTTACTTAGCATAGCTTCTTACATATTGTGGCTTATTACATACGATGGCTTGCAGCATACCGTAGCATTTTACTTAGCATAGCTTCTTACATATTGTGGCTTATTACATACGGTGGCTTTTTACATATAGTGGATGATTACATATGGTGCTTTCTTATATACTGTGGTTTCTCTCATGGTTAAAGCTTTACGTAATAAGTGGACGATACAAATTAGATTGAAGTTTCGGCTCAATAGGGCTACAGCAGGGACAAATATTCAACACATACACATGTATGTATTTAAAATAAAAATACGATAAATAATTGTTAAATAATGATTTGAAACTATAAATTATTAACAGGTAAGTGTTAATAATCAAGTTATTATTATTTTTTAAAATTATTTATTTTATATTTAAAATACATATCTGTGTATGTGTTGTACGTTTTATTCCTGCTGAAGGCCTATTACGTCGATCTAACTTGTGTCGTCCACTTATTACGTAAAGCTTTAACAAAACCGTTTTTTTTTTCTTTTCTTTTTTTTTTCATTTCTCCTTAAAATGATCTTTACTGTAGCTTCGCATTTTGATACATTTCCTTGCCTTGAACCTGCCCTCCCACCAGTAACATGTCTTTATACATTTCCTTGCCTTGAACCTGTCCTCACACCAGTAACATGTCTTTATACATTTCCTTGCCTTGAACCTGCCCTCACACCAGTAACATGTCTTTATACATTTCCTTGCCTTGAACTTGCCCTCCCACCAGTAACATGTCTTTATACATTTCCTTGCCTTGAACCTGCCCTCACACCAGTAACATGTCTTTATACATTTCCTTGCCTTGAACTTGCCCTCACACCAGTAACATGTCTTTATATATTTCCTTGCCCTGGACCTGTCCTCACACCAGTAACATGTCTTTATACATTTCCTTGCCTTGAACCTGCCCTCACACCAGTAACATTTCCTTGCCTTGAACCTGCCCTCACACCAGTAACATGTCTTTATCTGGAGATCTCAGTGGCACTAAATAATATCAAATGACGTCATGTTTTCCATGTATTTATGTAGTGATACTTCATTCCTTCTATAATTATTGTTAATTGTCCACTTTTCTATAGACGTGTATAAATTATTGACCTATTTTTGTGCGCTTGTCTCCCGTTGAAGACCTTTAGAATAGGATAGTTTGTTGACTAATCTTTTCTCAATCTCAAAGCTGAAACATTTAATTGTTATAGTCCGTTCAGAATCGTTTGCCGAGATGTTATGATTTATAATTCAAAAAGTTCTTGATGATTTCACATGATTTTTGGCATACGGTGTTAAAATGTCCATGTCACGAGAACATATGTGTTACTCGATGTCTAGCTATAACGGTTTTCTTAAAGCGGCGAATTCCTTTGATCTTTGCCCATGTAACTATTATTTTGACCCTAATCAAAATGTTTTACAGTAATCTAGTGCAACGATGACCCATAGGCGTGTCCATAAAATTTTACTGGGTGGCAAGTATACAAATTTTAAATTATATATAGAACTTTTGTTCGTAGAGTCAATTTGATATAGTTCCATGCTCTTGGTGTGAGTTTCCCAAATGTTGTCGCTGCCTTTCAAATACGTACATTTAGTTCCTCATCTAAGGAAAGTGTGGCTGTAATAGTGGATCCAAGATAGCTGAACTTCTGTACTGACTCAAGCAGGCTTCCATCAAAGTAATGGTTGTTGGTTTGCTTATAACATATTTTTGATTGCTTGGGTGGTCTTGAACAATAAACTGTTTAACAAATCAACTAGGAAATTTTGCAAATCAAACTATTTATCTGTAGACTTAATCAGAGTAATGATCATTCAGAATCAGACGAGTCAAATAGGTCGATTACTGCTTTCGGCTGAACAAACAACAAACCATCCTTTTTCCAATATTCCTCTTCTTGTCGTAACACATGATCCTCACATTTTACCCAGTAGTCTTTATTTATATTTGATAGAGCCTGATTTGTAAGTGTCTCAACATCGCATAATTTGAAAGTTTTATTTGTATATGCTACGTGTCCTTTAACTTTTGCCCAAACTAGTTCTATAGGATTTAAGTGTGCATGATATGGAGGTAGTCTCAAACATCTATGGCCATGTTCTTGAATTAACTTGTCTATTTTAAATATCTTTGTACGTTGTGTCTGTTTTACAAGGCTAAGCAATTCGGGTTTCAAGTAGCTGTCGTTAACTTGTATGTGTTCTTTTATGAGCCACGTTTTGATTGCATCTTTTGTACTTGATGATGTTGGGATTCTATCTTCTACGTTAACTACGTTATGGTATGAAGCATTGTCCATTATCAGACAAGAAGGTCGATCTAATATTGGAAGGATACTTTTCTCGATCCAGTCTTTAAATATGTGCCCATTCATTTCGGAGTGGTAGTCTCTATTGTCTATGGATTTTGAAATGAAAACGAGATGAGCATTCTGCAACAACCCATTATGTCTGCTACCTGCATGTGCAACTATCAAACGTTGCCCTTTACTGCTTGGTACTGATCTTTTAATACTTCCATCTGCTAACTGCCATTCCTTTTCATTTGTATGATCAGCGTTGATCCAAGTTTCATCTAAATAAACAATATCATAATCATTTTCGCGCATTTCCTTCACTTCACGTAAATACTTGCTTCTAAGAGCTACTAGATGTGGCTTCTCACAAATAATGTTTTTTTCCACCAGCATACTTTCTAAAGGTGAAGCCTGCACTTCTTAATATTTTCCATAATGAAGTTTTTGATATTTCAATGTCGTTGTTAGTTTTCAGCCAAAGCTTCAACTTTCTAAGTGTCACTTCTTCGTTTATATCAAACATTCGACAGATTTCTCTTTTTACTAGGTCCTTATCAAAACTGTCTAACGTTTCTTTCCTTCCTTGCTTTCTTGCATTTGTTGGCAATAAATATCAGCTTCCTTTAACTATTCGATCAAATGAACGTTTACACAAACCTAAAATATGCATTGTTCTCTTCTCAGGGTTTGATAAAGAACAATAAAGATGTCCCTTTTTACGCTCTCTGCAGAAGTATTAATAAATCTTTATAGCAATGTTATGCTCAGTAAAATATTTTGCCTTTATATTCATTCTCACATAGACTTGCAGAAGATAATATGGATAGTGCCGCCTCCTTTCTGTAAATATTGAGATTTGCCTCTGAATTATGACTCGAACTCGAGTCCACGGCCGTGATTTTGACGTCACATAATTTCCGGTTTCGGCTAAAATGTCATTTTGTGCTAAACGGGAAATTTCATATGTAACATTTCTTTATAAAAATTTATAGTGGAAACATAACTATTTTAGGACGGTGCGCATTCAGCCGTGAAGGTCATGCCTATATGTTAATGAATCAGCTGTGAGATGTAAGCATCTACATAATCCCGCCGGTGTTTATAATATCGATTAACTTTTTTTTAATATAGGTTAAATAAGGCATCTTTGAAACTGGATCACATTTCTTTGATAAAAAAATATTTTTATAGCGACATTAGTATTCTAAACCTAACTTCAAAAGATCAATGCAAATGAACAATAAGTTTTTGAAAAAAATAAATTAATGTCTAGGCAAACGAATCTGAACGGACTATAGAAGCGTATCTACATAGTGCTTAATTGTGGGTGTTGTTCGTTATGTGTATTTGCAAACATGAATTCAATTGGTTACAATTAGTGTGGCCGTATTTCTCAATGATTTTGTCAACATGGTACACCTTTTTCTTATTCGTATTCTTCACAAGTTGTAACAATTCGGGTTTTAAATATGTGTCGTCAAATTTGACATTTTCATTCGCAAGCCATGTCCTAATTTGCTCTTTTGTATTTGATGCAGTAGGCACTTTGTCCCATCTTGAATTCCCTAAGGAAGTGCTAATATAGTAAAACAGTAACCTTTTGCATAGTTATAAATTTGCATTTCAAACTCATTGTAATTTAGATATAAATGTTGGTATTTAAAGTCAACAAATTGTCTACTGAGTCTTCACACAATTAATAAAGATACGCCTTCCCTTCGGTAATTAATGCCCAGGCCGTGGTGCGTCATGTCGTTCAATAACAATTCAGTTTTGTGCACGGGATTTTCCTGAACTTAGTGTTTCTGCAATAGCCAAACTATTTTACGTGAACGACCGCACCAAATTAATGTATATATCCTAAAATGGTGTCAAATTCGAACAGGGTGAATTTAATATAGCCTAAAGAAGAAAACTTTTAAACTAGATCAAATTTCTCAGAGCAAAAAATATTTCTATAACGACATCAATATTATAAGATTACATGCAAAAGTTGAAAGCAAAATAACAAACGGTTATCACGTAAAGCTAATTCAAGTGTGGTTATGAATTTCTGAACGGACTATAGTTCAGATCTTCACATGATCTGTAAGATCGGTACTGATAGACCTCCGAACAATTATCCCGTAGATATCATTTTTGCGATGCTACATTAAAACGACTATAATTACATCTTTCATCTATTCGTATCTAACTTTTTTCGTCATTTATTTGTTTTTTTTTTAATTTACATCCCTCCCGTTGCTTCCATTTCTATATGTTATCTCATTCTCAACTATATCCAATACGTAGGAATCCTTTGTGCAATTATTTTTTGTTCAAATCGAAGCAGATATCCAGTAGCGTCTGTCCCACATTGTCTGGTTCGTTATTGTTCCAGCTCATGTGTGATATTATTACTGATAACCATTTAAAAAAAAAAAGAATATGATATTTTATTTTTCCCATTCATGGTAACATAAATAAGAAAAAGAGACAGTATTATTTGGAACCAATCCTGGTATATGGAGGTGAATCATATACAATGGTAAACGAGAACGTTTGTAAAAGCATTATGGAGAAATGAGACAGCAATGAAAGTCTCCTGACAGAGGTTTGAAGGTGGTGACTCCATCACGCCACGTGTGTTGCTTGTATGCAGTATGGTGTTAATGTACATATTTTGTGGTGTTAATGTACATATTTTATGGTGTTAATGTACATACTTTGTGGTGTTAATGTACATATTTTATGGTGTTAATGTACATATTTTATGGTGTTAATGTACATATTTTGTGGTGTTAATGTACATATTTTATGGTGTTAATGTACATATTTTGTGGTGTTAATGTACATATTTTATGGTGTTAATGTACAAACTTTGTGGTGTTAATGTACATATTTTATGGTGTTAATGTACATATTTTATGGTGTTAATGTACATATTTTATGGTGTTAATGTACATATTTTGTGGTGTTAATGTACATATTTTATGGTGTTAATGTACATATTTTGTGGTGTTAATGTACATATTTTGTGGTGTTAATGTACATACTTTGTTGTGTTAATGTACATATTTTATGGTGTTAATGTACATATTTTATGGTGTTAATGTACATATTTTATGGTGTTAATGTACATACTTTGTGGTGTTAATGTACATATTTTATGGTGTTAATGTACATATTTTGTGGTGTTAATGTACATATTTTATGGTGTTAATGTACATACTTTGTGGTGTTAATGTACATATTTTATGGTGTTAATGTACATATTTTATGGTGTTAATGTACATTCTTTGTGGTGTTAATGTACATATTTTATGGTGTTAATGTACATATTTTATGGTGTTAATGTACATACTTTGTGGTGTTAATGTACATATTTTATGGTGTTAATGTACATATTTTATGGTGTTAATGTACATACTTTGTGGTGTTAATGTACATATTTTATGGTGTTAATGTACATACTTTGTGGTGTTAATGTACATATTTTGTGGTGTTAATGTACATATTTTATGGTGTTAATGTACATATTTTATGGTGTTAATGTACATATTTTATGGTGTTAATGTACATATTTTGTGGTGTTAATGTACATACTTTGTGGTGTTAATGTACATATTTTATGGTGTTAATGTACATATTTTGTGGTGTTAATGTACATATTTTATGGTGTTAATGTACATACTTTGTGGTGTTAATGTACATATTTTATGGTGTTAATGTACATATTTTATGGTGTTAATGTACATACTTTGTGGTGTTAATGTACATATTTTATGGTGTTAATGTACATACTTTGTGGTGTTAATGTACATATTTTGTGGTGTTAATGTACATATTTTGTGGTGTTAATGTACATATTTTGTGGTGTTAATGTACATATTTTATGGTGTTAATGTACATATTTTGTGGTGTTAATGTACATATTTTGTGGTGTTAATGTACATATTTTGTGGTGTTAATGTACATATTTTATGGTGTTAATGTACATATTTTATGGTGTTAATGTACATATTTTGTGGTGTTAATGTACATATTTTGTGGTGTTAATGTACATATTTTGTGGTGTTAATGTACATATTTTGTGGTGTTAATGTACATATTTTGTGGTGTTAATGTACATATTTTATGGTGTTAATGTACATATTTTGTGGTGTTAATGTACATATTTTATGGTGTTAATGTACATATTTTGTGGTGTTAATGTACATATTTTATGGTGTTAATGTACATATTTTGTGGTGTTAATGTACATATTTTGTGGTGTTAATGTACATATTTTATGGTGTTAATGTACATATTTTATGGTGTTAATGTACATATTTTGTGGTGTTAATGTACATATTTTATGGTGTTAATGTACATATTTTGTGGTGTTAATGTACATATTTTATGGTGTTAATGTACATATTTTGTGGTGTTAATGTACATATTTTATGGTGTTAATGTACATATTTTGTGGTGTTAATGTACGTATTTTGTGGTGTTAATGTACATACTTTGTTGGATAATGGGGTCAGCAATATTTCCAACCGTCTTTTAATCCCACACAAAAATGACTAGTACACATTTGTAATGTTGTGAGAGCCTAGCAGCTGAGTAGGTTCAAACAATGAACGTGACCTTTGCAGGCGATATTAGTAATCTCTGCTGTACAAGGACTTCTTACACATGGTGGCTTATTATATAAAGTGGCTTCTTATATAAAGTGGCTTCTTATATAAAGTGGCTTCTTATATATGGTATCTTATTACATACCGTGGTTTCTAACATGCAGTGGATTCTTACATATCGTGGATACTTAAAAACGATGACTTCTTACATACGATGACTTCTTACATACGATGACTTCTTACATACGATAACTTCTTACATACGATAACTTCTTACATACGATAACTTCTTACATACGATAACTTCTTACATACGATAACTTCTTACATACGATAACTTCTTACATACGATAACTTCTTACATACGATGGCTTCTTACATACGATGGCTTCTTACATACGATAACTTCTTACATACGATGGCTTCTTACATACGATGGCTTCTTACATACGATGGCTTCTTACATACGATAACTTCTTACATACGATGGCTTCTTACATACGGTGACTTCTGACGTACAATGGCTTCTTACATATGGTACCATAGCATAAGGCCGCGATCATAGCTCGGAAATACATAGTTTATCTGTATTTTTTCCTGTTAAGACTAATTTTCCTACTAAATTCCTGACTAATTTTCCTACTAAATTCCTGACTAATTTTCCTACTAAATTCCTGACTAATTTGTACATGATGGGTGAATCCAGGAATTCCTGTTCCTTATGCTATAGTCATGAGAACACCTGCGTGAAAGACATGCCTACAAAGCTAATTTTTTAGTTAGCTGAGTGGCAGTGTTCCCTAGCGTTTGGTTTTTCGTGGCAAGGCGCTGTGCCACTGAGTACGGGTTCGATCATGCTTTGGTCCATATTTTTTCTGTTGTTGATTATTTGTCATTTTTTTTCCGAGTGCTGTAAACATACCTCTTCCTCTGAATTGATTCGCTGATTATCGCCTCGGAAGTTTCCCTCTATTATAATATTCATGTATTATTACCTATTTATGCCAGCGGCTGGGTCGACCGCGAGAGTTGTTTTTTTTAATCCAATCACGAATACAACTCACACTGCTCCCAGTGGGAATCGAACACGGGTTGTCCGAACATTGGTAGCCCAGTCGGGTGGTTTATCCAACTAGGCTACCGACGCCCCAACTAGGCTACCGAGGCCCCAACTAGGCTACCGAGGCCCCAACTAGGCTACCGAGGCCCCAACTAGGCTACCGAGGCCCCAATAGGCTACAGAGGCCCCAACTAGGCTACCAAGGCCCCAACTGACAAGTGCTTCAAATAAGATGAATAAAAAAGGTTTCTTTTTTTTTGCTTGTCGTATGTGGAATATCGTGTTAGTTACCATAGTTTTCCATGACCGACGGGTCATTGTGGGTCATGTGGTTAGTGTCACGTCAGATCGCCTTTAATTCCCATAAATATCCCTGGTACCCTTTGTACATGATGGGTGAATCCAGGAATCTCGTCGATCAGAGAAGAGACTGCCATTTTTTAGGAATTGAACCAATGTCCTTCTTGTAATAGAGTAAGCGAGTGAAAGCATGGGAGCAGGTAACTTAGTCGTTACCCATTATTTCATAGACAATAGCAGTAACATATGGTAGCGACCAGCAGTGTTAGGACATCAAATTTAAAGTATGGAAAACTCCCAACCAGAATAACAAAGTGTACAAATAAAGATGGCGCAAAGTTTATAGTAGGGATAGGGACACCCAATTTAGTAGAGATAGGGACACCCACCGAGGAATTATACTCGGACATAACAAGGACACCCACCAAGCTAAGGAAGGAAAGGTAGAATTATACCGAGAGTTTAGGTCCATGGAAATTTCCACAACAGCAGGTTGGGGAAATAACAATATAGCATGCGTTGACCCCATGACTTTGGCCGTCTGATAAATAAGTTGCCATCCAACTACCAGGAAAGGTCAGGTCATGAAGATGATGGTCACAAATAGTTTGTTTTGACAAATTTTAGACTGACGTCATGGAACGGTCAAGTCTTGGACATAAGTTGAACTTTGAGTCACAGTTCGGAAATGGAAATTTGGCGGTGGAATTGTTGTAGTGAGAATTGATTGGCTAAAAGAGTCGCAAGTGGTCACTTTGCGACGGTTGATTGGCTGAAGATATGTCACACAAAGTGTGAGGTTGGAGTATTTAAACTTCAACAAAATAGGTTTAAGACAGTTAGAGATTAGACACAGAGACAGAAGTCAGGGATGGAACAATTAGAATTAGAACAACTTTTAGATTAGACAATCATTATTATGACAATTAGAACAAGAGTCAGAAATAGGAAGAGCTAGAAGTCTATAGAGATAGAAGTCAGATCTAATAAGTTAAGATTAGAAAGTTGAGCCAGTTAGTTAGGAAGTTAAGAATCTTCAAGTTGTAGTTTTAAGTCAGTTGAGAAGTTATTAAGTAAGTTGATAGAGAGTAGTAAGGATAGCAATGAGCATATGAACTTTAGTTGTGAAGTGCTTAAGAGTATTTTAAGTTGTTCACATTCCTCATGAACGTAAGTTGATTAATGTTGAATGTAAAATATGCACTTGTGGACTGATCATTTTCATCGGCGATTTGCCTCCGAGAAGTCCAGAATTAATAAACATTAATTTATGAAAAGTGCATCAACCACTAGTCGATCATTGTGCCAAGGAATATCAATAAACTTGATTATGATTTATGTATTCAGAAAAAATAGTCTGTCATGATTAAACGTTTGTGATCAGTGTAATGTGATGTGCTGTCAAGTTTCAATATCAAGAAACAATAAATATACTATAACACTTCTGAGCAAGAAGCGAACGCACTAACTACTCAGATACCATGGTTCAGCAAGAATAAATAACGTGTACATTATTTGCTGTTGCCACAGGAACGTCAGTGCACACCATCCTCAGCTACACAAATGGCGTTCCAAACGATTTCCATAGAAAAGAGAGCAGTCGTTTCTTTACTTTATGTACACGAAAAGACACAAAGAAAGCATAAAACCTAAACCGAATTAAGTGTCTACAATCGTCTACAAGGACACGGCGGTAGCCATTATCGGTGCATGCTGTTTGGAAAGTACAATCTATAATTTGCCATCGTAAGTAGCATAAACGGTATTTTTTTCCGGACGATTTATATTGAAATGAGAGCACCACAAGTCGATTTCTCATTCCTGTTTTCTCTTGAAATGAGAGCCCCACAAGCCGATTTCTCATTCCTGTTTTCTCTTGAAATGAGAGCCCCACAAGCCGACTTCTCATTCCTGTTTTCTCTTGAAATGAGAGCCCCACAAGCCGACTTCTCATTCCTGTTTTCTCTAATAAATCAAAAGCACATTAAAACGAGTAAAAAGGAAAAACGATATTAGCAACTTCTATTTCTTCTTCTTTCCTTCCTCATTTGCCTTTCAGCGTTGAGAGGAGATATCATTTGCGGTCTTTCCTCTGCTGCTATGTTCCCTAGTGTTTCTAATATTCAGTCAATCCATCTTTTTCGTGGTCGGCCCTTGGGCCTGGTGTTAACGCAACGTTTAATGAAGGCTCGTTCTGTTGGGTTTTGATCTTCCTGCCTTGTCACGTGGCCAAAGAATTGTATCTCTTGCTTCTTTTAGTAACTTCATTGCCGGTAAACACCAGGCGACCTCGTCTCAATATCCGGAAGTGATCTATGTAACACATGACAAGAGACACTGCAGGACATACTTTACATCTCCAACCAATCATTAACTCTAAATATTGTCGTTTTTCTGGGATTAATGGTAACGGTTTTTCAAACCATCTGTCATGTTCTCAGTTCAGTGGCTCACATACCCCATTTCTCAGCCCACACTTTCATTCTCTGTCAGATTTCTATTATCTTTATCTGTTTCTCCTGACCCGCTCTCTCTTTTTCCAAACACAAGTTGTTTTATTTGTCAATATTTCATTCCTATTTTTCTATCCGTTTCTTTTAATTACCATCATCTTCATGTGCCATGCCGGTTGGCGTAGGCGATCATGTCCCTCCACAATCTTCTATCTACAGTGCATCGTATCAGTTCTGTTGTTGACTGTTTTCCATGCCATGACGCCGAGCTATCCAGTATTTTCTGTCTTTGTCGTCCACGATATCTCTTTCCCTGCATTTTGTCAGTTGTAACCAAGTATTGCAACTTTCCTCTTCTCATGATGTGCCCGAAAAATGTTGATTGTTTCTTTCTGATGTTCTTTTAGGAGCTCCCTTTTTGTGTTGGCCTCTTTGAGAATTTCCTCATTGGTCTTTTTAGCTGTTCAGGGAACTTTCAACATTCTTCTGAAAAATCCAATCTCTGTGGCCTCTAATCGTCTTTTCATTCATTTAATTACCAATGTACTTTAGTGATGTTTTCTTTAAATTTGTTCTTATAATTTGTTCTTATAATTTGTTCTTATAATTTATTCTTATTTAATGTTCTTCAGGATACTTCAGGAATCTAGTGAAAATAACCTCTACAGAGATGAAATGTGTCAGACGAATGGCAGGAAACAGTCTGAGAGATAAGATCAGAAATGTGTCAGACGAATGGCAGGAAACAGTCTGAGAGATAAGATCAGAAATGTGTCAGACGAATGGCAGGAAACAGTCTGAGAGATAAGATCAGAAATGTGTTAGACGAATGGCAGGAAACAGTCTGAGAGATAAGATCAGAAATGAAGAACTGAGAAAAAAAGCTAGGAATAGCCTCTGCCATAGAATATATAAGGAAACAACAGATAAAATTGTTTGGCCATATGGCAAGGCAGAAATAACAAAACACAACACAACGAGCCTTCAACAAACGTTGTGAGAACAACAGACTCAAGGGTCGACCACGAAAAAGATGGATCGATGGAATATTAGAAGCACTAGGAAACATAACAGCAGCAGAGGCGAACAGAAGAGCAAAAGACCACAAATTATATCTCCCCTCGACGCTGAAAGACAGATTAGGAAGGAAAGAAGAAGAAGGGATCTAGTACTATTTGTTGTGATCCGTGATAGCTCAGTGGTTAGTGGACTGGACTACAAAGGACAAGAGGTAGGGTTCGATCCCAACCGACGGTTTCCGGGTTCACCCAGCCTTTAATGGGTACCGGATTCTTTTCTGGGAAAGTAAAGCGGCACGGGCGTAATACCGACCACATTACCCCAAAAATCATGTGCCGAAGGTCTGTAAAATGTATGGTCACTAACACTATATTCCCTATGCGCCACTTGGTGTGACAGGGGTACTTTAATTTACTTTACTATTTGTTGTGAGATTAACACAGCTGTTTTTTTTTTTTCATTCTTCTTTCTTCCTCCATTGCCGTTGGCGTCGAGGGGAGATACAATCTGCGATTCTTTGCTCTTCTGTTGGCCTCTTTTGGTGTTATCCTTCCTAGTGACTCTAGTATTCCCTTTATCCATCTCTTTCTCGGTCTTCCTCTTAATCTGGCGTTTTCGTAGCGTTTGTTTATGGCCCTTTTAGTCATAGTTAGTTCGTTTTGTCTTGTTATGTGGCCGAACCAATTTATCTGTTGCTTCTTTATGTATTCGATGGCTGGTTCAATTTCGAGTTTCGAAACTAAACTCGAAACTCCCCTATCGAACGCCTTTTCTTGGTCAATAAAAGCTGTACATAGTGTTTTATTAGACTCTATTGTTTTCTCCGCTAGTTGTTTTAAATAGGGCATCTGTGCAACCTCTGTTCCTCCTGAAGCCCATCTGAGCATTGTTTTTTTTTTCATTTCATAGTAGTATTATAGAACCAATCTTAGACATTGAACAGTTTTTATGGATGAACGTGTATTAAGCCTAGCACATCCCTATCATTCTTAAAATTGATCTAATGTATGGAAGTGGTTTCATTTTGTGATGCCACATATAAAAAACACAACTTTTCTAGGTAAAGTCAGAATATATGTGTGAATGATACCTTAGTAGTTAATGCTCGTTATAACGAGATCAAGATTAGCAGATTTGAGAGTTTCGAGAACCGCAATATTCAATTTTTAACCACAAAAGTTGTTACATTTTAAGATACAGATTCATCTACTACATTTTAAGATACAGATTCATCTACAATATTTTAAGATACAGATTCATCTATTACATTTTAAGATACAGATTCATCTACTACATTTTAAGATACAGATTCATCTATTACATTTTAAGATACAGATTCATCTACTACATTTTAAGATACAGATTCATCTACTACATTTTAAGATACAGATTCATCTACTACATTTTAAGATACAGATTCATCTATTACATTTTAAGATACAGATTCATCTACTACATTTTAAGATACAGATTCATCTACTACATTTTAAGATACAGATTCATCTATTACATTTTAAGATACAGATTCATCTACTACATTTTAAGATACAGATTTATCTATTACATTTTAAGATACATCTTTATCTAATCACATTAAATGTATAACAGTAGAAGTGTGTTTAATTTAATGTTCTAGAAAGGTGTAAATGAACAAACCAACTATAGCATCAATGAAAAACAACTCTGTCTCGATAGATCACGGAATTATAGCCAGCCTGATGATCTTGTCACACGCTGCTTGTTATTTCTTTGTGCTAGTTTAGAGAATACTTGCAGGCAACAAATCTTTGTTATTGAAAGATATAGAACGAAAACAGTGTTGTAAATTTTACTTCTACCTAGTGTTCCTTTATGGGGGAAAAGATAATGAGGAAGACCAAGAAATCCTTGGAGAAGACAGACAGAAGCAGAGAAGAATATGGTGGGGAAGACATGGAATGATCTTAAAAGAATGGCAAAAAAAAAAAAAAAAACAGAACGGCTTGGAAAGTGTTTGTTGAAGACCTATTCTCCACAGGGAACTGAAAGGTAGAAGAAGTAGTGCTCCTTTATGGTTGTGAATTGTGGATAGTAAACACGGAGGTACTATGGCGGGAAATAATGAGTTCATAAGTGGTTTCAGGGCATATGGGTACAGTAAGTAAAGTAAAGGTTCCATTCCCGTCTTCTTAGGCGTGTAGGGGGTATGGTGTTAGTGAGCATATATTTCTATGACCACGGCACATTTTTGGCTGATGTGGTGTTAGTGAGCATATATTTCTATGACCACGGCACATTTTTGGCTGATGTGGTGTTAGTGAGCATATATTTCTATGACCACGGCACATTTTTGGCTGATGTGGTGTTAGTGAGCATATATTTCTATGACCACGGCACATTTTTGGCTGATGTGGTGTTAGTGAGCATATATTTCTATGACCACGGCCCATTTTTGGCTGATGTGGTGTTAGTGAGCATATATTTCTATGACCACGGCCCATTTTTGGCTGATGTGGTGTTAGTGAGCATATATTTCTATGACCACGGCACATTTTTGGCTGATGTGGTGTTAGTGGGCATATATTTCTATGACCACGGCACATTTTTGGCTGATGTGGTTTTAGTGATCATATATTTCTATGACCACGGCACATGTTTGGCTGATGTGGTGTTAGTGAGCATATATTTCTATGACCACGGCACATGTTTGGCTGATCTGGTCGGTATCACGCCAGGCTTACTTCCCAGAAGAATCTTAAGGTAGAGTAGTTGGGGTAAAAAATAAAATGTGACGAGGAGGTACTTATAGAGGCGGACGAAGAGGGAAAGATTAGAATGTAAATTAAGAAAAGGGCACCCAGATTGTGAGTAATGTTTGAAGAAGATCTACATTGGAATACTTTGTAACAAAAGGAGAAAATAAAGAAAGCTGGGGATATAGACAAAGTGAAGAAATGTTGAGTGAACTGACGGCGTGGCATGTGAAAAAATAACGGTGGAACATCATCATCATTAAGTACCGTCTCCGCAACGAAGGTTGGCTACCATGGAGCGCAATTCCGCTCTGTCGCTTGCTTAGATGGTGCAGGTTGTCATAGACTGAATGGTCCATCTTTTGATATTACTTGTCCATGTTAGTCTTGGTCTGCCTCTTTTACCTTGTATTTTCCCATCCAATATTACTTTTAGTAGGCTGCTGTGTCTTTTAACGCCCCCCCCCAAAAAAAAAATAATAATAATCTAATTCGTCTTGTTTAAATTGTGTTTAGTAGTTCTCTTTTCACTTTTTAGTTGTTTTAAGACGGTGGAACAGGGCGCAACATCGAGGATCATAGAGGAACATCAGGCACATCGGACCATGGACGAATGCATGTGTAAAATCGACCTTAACTGATCTGAGGTGAGTTGTCTGTCTTAATCTTAAAAAGTAACATGCCGCTATAATCCTTGCAATTTTACTTTATTTCTAAATGAAGGTGTATTGTCGCATTGAAGGAATCTTGAAGTGAGGAGATTATGTCATAACAATAAACAAATATCACGTGACAGATCATAACAGAGCAAATTAGAAAGTCGATCGATGTTTATTCGCCAAATCAATTGGCCTCGTGAAGATCGTAATTAATGGGTTGATTCTTATTTGAGATGATAACTAATTAATCAAACTGACTCTCGTGTTGTAAGAGTACACATCTAGTACTGTCAATTAATCAAACTAACTCTCGTGTTGTAAGAGTACACATCTTGTACTGTCAATTAATCAAACTAACTCTCGTCGTGCAGTAAGAGTTACACATCTTGTACTGTCAATTAATCAAACTGACTCTCGTGTTGTAAGAGTACACATCTTGTACTGTCAATTAATCAAACTGACTCTCGTGTTGTAAGAGTACACATCTTGTACTGTCAATTAATCAAACTGACTCTCGTGTTGTAAGAGTTACACATCTTGTACTGTCAATTAATCAAACTAACTCTCGTCGTGCAGTAAGAGTTACACATCTTGTACTGTCAATTAATCAAACTAACTCTCGTCGCGCAGTAAGAGTTACACATATTGTACTGTCAATTAATCAAACTAACTCTCGTTGTGCAGTAAGAGTTACACATCTTGTACTCTCAATTAATCAAACTAACTCTCGACGTGCAGTAAGAGTTACACATCTTGTACTGTCAATTCCTCGAATGAATAATAAATAACATGTACTCTACTTTGTTGTGTTAGAATGAGAACTAGACTATCGTCGTATGAATATGTCACATCCGTAGTCATCATACTTTGCCTCCGCACAGGCCACAACAGAATGAGAAACCACATGTTCAACAAGCTCAAAATAGGTACTACCAGCCAATGATACTGTACACTGGACAATATGACAACAAAACATGTTCTACAGGATTGCCCCCAGTACACAGAGCTGAGAAGGACAATGTTGTCCACGCCCACCTCCCTGGAAGAGAAACTATATGGGGCAACAGTGTCACTTAAACAGACAGTTGACTTCATGAAAGAGTCCGGAATCCTACTCTGAAAGAATCATGATCGCAGAAGAGGAAGAAAAAGTTGCAGCTCTATCTATTTTATGATGTGTCTTTGTTTCACATGTAGACTAATCGACACAATAATTTCACTAAGAATCACTCTATAATTTCACTAAAAATCACTCTATAATTTCACTAAGAATCACTCTATAATTTCACTAAGAATCACTCTATAATTTCACTAAAAATCACTCTATAATTTCACTAGGAATCACTCTATAATTTCACTAGGAATCACTCTATATTGTCACTAAGAATCACTCTATAATTTCACTAAGAATCACTCTATAATTTCACTAAGAATCACTCTATAATTTCATTAAGAATCACTCTATAATTTCACTAAGAATCACTCTATAATTTCACTAAGAATCACTCTATAATTTCACTAAGAATCACTCTATAATTTCACTAAGAATCACTCTATAATTTCACTAAGAATCACTCTATAATTTCACTAAGAATCACTCTATAATTTCACTAAAAATCACTCTATAATTTCACTAAAAATCACTCTATAATTTCACTAAGAATCACTCTATAATTTCACTAAAAATAACTCTATAATTTCACTAAAAATCACTCTATAATTTCACTAAAAATCACTCTATAATTTCACTAAGAATCACTCTATAATTTCACTAAGAATCACTCTATAATTTCACTAAAAATCACTCTCCAATTTCACTAAGAATCACTCTATAATTTCACTAAGAATCATTCTATAATTTCACTAAGAATCACTCTATAATTTCTATATTTTTGGTTTCCATAAAGAACAATAAATAGAAATCATCACCAGTCCGTATATTCTCTGCAGAACGTTGCGGTCACCACGCCCCGGTCTGAAAGGGTATCTCTCTAGCCATATCTCCCATTTCTACTGTTGTCATTTTAAAGGTCTTTTTGATGTCTTTAAAGCACCTTCTTCTTGGTCTACCTCTCATGCCTCGCGAGGAACAACACCTTCCATTATTGTTCTTTCCAGCCCGCGGTGTTGACGTGGCAATTACATTTCCTCTGTAGAATGGTGTGTATACGTAAGTGAAATATAAATAAATAATAACATTTATTTGAGCGGCAATCCAGCCGAAATGATTGAATTACCAAATATTCATTTAATCCACTTACCGTCTGCATCTACATTTATTTATGTATGTATTTCAATGAAATACCAAATTCATTGTTATCAGCCCATTTTATTCATAACAATTTTCATATTTATCGATATCATAAATTATAAAACTAGTCAAATCATCGGGCATCATTACCATTATCGTCCAACAACAAGGGAATCAATACAAAGAAATGCAAATGAATGCATAAAAATGCAAAGCTGCAGCAGATTTGAGGCAAAACGGGCACTCTAAAAACACAATTTTCATCCCAACGATGTGTTATCAATGTCAGACCAGGATTCTAGACTTCAGAACGATAAGAAAATAACCACTACCGAGATGAATTGTATTAGAGGCATGATAGGAAACCGTGTGGGAGAGATCAGAAATGAAGAACTGAGAAAATGCTGGGAATAATTTCCACCACCGAATACATAAAGAAATAATAGATAAAATGGATTGGGCGCGTGGTAGAACATAAAGATCAAACAACAACAAAACGAGTCTTTAATGAACGTTGCGAGAACACCAGACTCAAGGGCCGATCGCGGAAAAGATGGATTGACGGAATGTTAGAAACACTAGGAAACATAACGGCAGTAGATCATAACCGAAGAGCAGCAGGCTGCAGATGATATATCGCTCGACGCTGAAAGGCAAATGAGGAAAAAATATTGCTGTTATCATCATCATCATCATCATCATCATCATCATCATCATCATCATCATCATCGTCAACATCAAGTACCATGCCTGTTGGCATAGAAGATCACATCTCTCCTCGACTTTCGATCTCGACAGTTATTTATCATTTCTGTTGTTTTTTCTGCAAATCGTTCTCTCAACCTGTCTGGTTATCTTTTCTCTTTGCTTCCTCTTATCGTTTTCCTTCAATTTTCCCAGTTGTCACAATATATTCCAGATGTTCCCTTCACATTACATGACCGAACAATGGTGAATGTTTCTTCCTAATATTGGAAAATAGTTCTTTTTTGTTGTTGCTTTGACCTCTTTCAGAACGTCTTCATTACTCTTCTTAGCTGTCCATGGTAATCTCAACATTCTTCTGTAAAACCACATTTCTACATCCTCCAGTCATTTTCTCGTCTTTTGTCTTGTTGTCCATGAGTCACATCCACATGTTAAGACCAGCTCTACATAACATTTAAGAACTCTTTTTCTTGTTTCTATTGTCAAAAATGGATTGCATAGTATCTTCCTAATTTTTTGGAAAGCTGCTTTTGCTTGAGCCAATCTGCATCTCACCTGTGTTGTACATCTACCATCTCACCTGTGTTGTACATCTACCATCTCACCTCTGTTGTACATCTACCATCTCACCTCTGTGTTGTACATCTACCATCTCACCTGTGTTGTACATCTACCATCTCACCTCTGTTGTACATCTACCATCTCACCTCTGTTGTACATCTACCATCTCACTTTTGTTGTACATCTACCATCTCACCTCTCTTGTACATCTACCATCTCACCTCTGATGTACATCTACCATCTCACCTCTGTTGTACATCTACCATCTCACCTCTGATGTACATCTACCATCTCACCTCTGTTGTACATCTACCATCTCACCTCTGTTGTACATCTACCATCTCACCTCTGTTGTACATCTACCATCTCACCTCTGATGTACATCTACCATCTCACCTCTGTTGTACATCTACCATCTCACCTCTGTTGTACATCTACCATCTCACCTCTGTTGTACATCTACCATCTCACCTCTGTTGTACATCTACCATCTCACCTCTGTTGTACATCTACCATCTCACCTCTGATGTACATCTATCATCATTTCTGGTATATTGAAGCAAATAAAAAACGTCCGTAGCACAAGTAGACTGCGACTAGGTGCGGACAGACACTGCAGCGTCAGCGGTTGATTCCAAGACAAGTAACCTGTTAGATGAAGGGGTGGCTGTCGTGCACTTTGGCCGTGGTAGGAAGGTATGAAGAGCTATTAAAAATACTTTATTTATATGCAACAAAAATACCGTGGTCTTGAAAGAGGCACTGCAATACGATATTACAAGAAGGGAAACCCCCTTCACAATTTTACTGAAATATAACAATTAACAATGTACAATTGTAAAACAAACATTTATCTCTATGTCTGTCCGTCAGTCTACCTACCTAACAATCTGCCTTCATAACTATCTACCCACCCACCCATGCAACCATAAATCCATCTATCTGTCTTTCTGTCCATCCATCCACCCACCCACTAACCCACCCACCCATCCATCCATCAATCCGTCCGTCCGTCTATCTATCTATTTACCTACCTATCTGCATGCCTGTTTGTCTGTCTGTCTGTCTGCCTGTCTACGTGCCTACCTGTTTGTCTGTCTGTCTGCCTGTCTGTCTACGTGCCTACCTGTTTGTCTGTCTGTCTGCCTGTCTGTCTACGTGCCTACCTGTTTGTCTGTCTGTCTATAAAACAGTGCTTAAGACAGAACGTTAAGAGCAAGAACTAATGCTAGTGATCCAATGAAGGTAAACATAGATGGAGATGAGGAGACACAAGAAGATTTGCCGCTGAATTAGATAAAAGATGTTGCTTCCTCGACACGGAAATGACGGAACAATTTAACGAAATTGTGTGTCACGTGATTAACCTGTCAGAACTGGTTCTTTCCAAGACAGTCAAGGCGGTGATTGTACAATCTTGAGCACAGAACTTGTGGCGTTTTGACGGTTGTTAATTGTGTATTATCACCGCATTTATTCACATCATTTCAGAAACAAAATTAAACACCTCACTTTCAAGCACACCTCCCATACATTTGAGAAAATAATATGCCTGTAAGATTGGCAATATGGTTGTCAAATGTTATCAACCGTCATTTTAAAAGTGTCTCTCTTCTCTTTGCTTTTGTTTCTTAAAATGAACAGGATTGATGTCCCATTTACTAAGAGTCAGAATCGTCTTTGCCTTCCAGAAATAGAACACGTTTTTCAATATTGCAGCCTGAACTGTTGGCAGCCACGAATTTTTTATGAAAAAGAAGAAAAGATTCATCATCCTGTGCCATATCGGTTGGCGTAGGCGATCATGTCCTTCCACAATCTTCTATCTACAGTGCATCGTATCAGTTGTGTTGTTGACTGTTTTCCATGCCATGAAACAAAGCTATCCAGTATTTTCTCTCTTTGTCGTCCGCGATCTCTCTTTCCTTTTATTTTGCCAGTTGTAACCAAGTATTCCAACTTTCTTCTTCTCATGATGTGCCCGAAAAAATGTTGATTATTTCTTTCTGATGTTTTTTTAGGAGCTCCCTTTTTGTGTTGGCCTCTTTGAGAACTTCCTCATTGGTCGTTTTAGCTGTACAGGGAACTTTCAACATTCTTCTGAGAAATCCTATCTCTGTGGTCTCTAATAGTCTTTTCATTTGTTTGTCTACTGTCCATGATTCGCTTCCATAGGTCAGAATTGGTTCTATATAGCACCGATGAACTCTCTTTCTCATTTCTTTTGACATAGATATGTTGCGTAAGAAAAGATTACTCCATTCTAAAGAGATTACTTTGCAAATCCAATCTAAATAAAACAGCCTCCTTCCCGACTCAGCACATCCAGCTGCAACAGTGGAAAGTTCAGGGCTCGTTTTGGTAACGGGCAAACAAAGATTAGCTAGGGACCAATGTCTGCACGATTATCATTGATACAAATAGGCTAATAATATCGGGGAAACGTCTGGCATTCTCTGATGGCTCTGAGAGAAAGGACGCGATCTCTGGCCCTATTGGAGAACCATTGACCAAAGTGAAGTTATCTAAGACTAAAATCGGAGTCAGTGTGGACATTCTCATCCATTACCCAACATTCATCATCCATCACCAAACATTCATCATCCATCACCCAACATTCAACATCCATCACCCAACATTCAACATCCATCACCCAACATTCAACATCCATCACCCAACATTCATCATCCATCACCCAACATTCAACATCCATCACCCAACATTCAACATCCATCACTGGAGAGTGGACTCTGGGGAGATATCTGCGAATGGAAAGAAATGATTTGCGTGTCACACCAAATGTTGGTCTGGAGGTTAGACATCAGAATCTGGAGAAAGTGGTCATGGGTTTGAATCCTGAACTTTGGGAGCTTTTCACTTCAAATCCGTGGTTTGTTCGTGGCACCTACATATCCTTCATTGGTTTCTTGGTAGTATGATTCGATGCCTTACCCTCTTTGAGTAGTGAGATCCGATGTCTAGCCCTCTTTTGGTAGTGATATCCGATATCTAACCCTCTCTAGATGATTAGATCCGGTGTCTACCCTATTTTGGTACTATGATCCAATGCCTAGCCCTCTTTTAGTAGTGCGATCCGACGTCTAGTCCTCTCAGTGTAGTGCGATCCGACGTTTAGTCCTCTCAGTGTAGTGCGATCCGACGTTTAGTCCTCTCAGTGTAGTGCGATCCGACGTTTAGTCCTCTCAGTGTAGTGCGATCCGACGTTTAGTCCTCTCAGGGTAGTGTGATACGATGTCTATCCCTCTCTGGATAGTGAGATCCGATGCCTAGCCCTCTCTATGTAGTGTGATCTGACGCCTAGCCGTCTTTTGGTTGTATGATCTGTTGTCTGGCTCTCTCTGGGAGTGAGATCCGATGTCTAGCCCTCTCTGGGTAGCAAGATCCAATGTCTAGCCCTCTCTGGGTAGCAAGATCCAATGTCTAGCCTTCTATGGGTAGTGAGATCCGATGTCTAGCCCTCTCTGGGTAGTGCAATCCGATGTGTAGCCCTCTCTGGGTAGTGCAATCCGATGTCTAGCCCTCTCTGGGTAGTGCAATCCGATGTGTAGCCCTCTCTGGGTAGTGCAATCCGATGTCTAGGCCTCTATGGGTAGTGTTATCCAATTTCTAGCTTTCTCATCTAATGCGATAATTCAGTATACCCATCAGGCGGGCACGTAAATGAACCCTTGGCAGTGAAAAGTCGAAAAGCGTAAAGTAAAATAGCCGTTGCTCAGGGAAAATTCTGAAGAAATCTACCAATGCCAAAAACAAATGAGTCGGACTGACAGGCACTGATATAACGATTTCGTCGTAGACTAGCGACACAACTCAACCACACTTATTTAACGGTGAATGATGGAGACGAAGGAGACAAATAACAATGGCTTTAATTGTCTACTTGAAAAATGAGAGAAGATGAGAAAGAGGTAAACAGGGAGAAAACTTCACAAATAATTTAAGAGAAAAGTATAATAGGAATTCAACAAGAGAAATTGTAAACAACTTTTTAGAACTGTGAATAAACATTTTTATAATCGTTCACAGGATGGGTGATGGGTGATGGGTAATGGGTAATGGGTAATGGGTGATGGTAACTTATTAAATGGGCAAGAACACACAACATGATGATAGGAAACACCTGGTTTAAGCAACATCCAAGACGTCTGTGGACATGGAAAAGCTCAGGGGACAACGCACGTAATCAAATTGATTATATTATGATAAGCAATAGATTTAGAAACAGTCTGGTGTGTGTGAAAACTAGACCAGGGGCAGATTGAAATAGTGATCATGTACCAGTTGTGGGAAAGCTTAGAGTAAAATTAAAAAGAACAAAACGAGCCTCAGTTAACATCAAGTTAAATTTAGATTTACTAAAATCAGACAAGAAGCTGCAAGACAAATATAAAATCACAATTCAGAACCGGTACAATGCAATAGAGAAGATACAAAGCATTGATGAACAGTAGGAAATGCTAAAAGAATCAATGCAACAAACATCAAAAGAGTTCATACCACCAGTGAGGACAAATTCAAGGAAGAAATGGATGACAGATTATATTTTGCAGCTAATGGATACAAGAAGAAGAAATAAAGAAAATAAAGATGAGTATAAGAGGTTAAATAAAGAAATTGTAGTAAAATGCAATGAAGCAAAAAAAAGCATGGCTAAAAGAGAGATGCAAAGAAATCGAATTGCAACAAAAAGGAGATGCTAAGGCTATATACAAACAAATTGAGGAATTAACAGGAAGAAAAACGCAATCAAAAACTGGATGTCTAAGATCAAAGAAAGGAGAACTGTTGATTGATCAAGAAAACACAAGGGAACAATGGACAGAATACATTAAAGATCTTTATAATGATGAACGAACAGAAGTAAATATTAAGGATAATGGAGAAGGACCAGAAATACTCAGAGAAGAAGTGGAAGACGCCTTCCGCAATATGAAAGCAGGCAAAGCTCCTGGACCAGATAATATAACTAAAGAAGAGATTGAAGCCATGGGTGATTTTGGAATAGAAATAATAACAAAAATATTGAATGATATTTACAACAGCGGATATATACCAGACGATATTATAACTGTTACGTTTTTTGAGCCGGAAAGATGATTAATTCTATCTTTCCAATGCAGATCAGTGTATAGATAAAAAGTTCCACTGTTTTGAACTTCCCCGGTGAAGCGGAGTACATGCATGTGATCTGAAATCCTCTACAGTGTGCGTGATAGTGTGTTCTGTGTTGATTGCAATATACGTCATCATTGGAATACCGGTCAATATGACGGTTAGGCGGCAGGAACTTTTAATTGCTGTCTGAAAAGTGTTCCTTGTTGCAGTTTCCGCATATTCAAAGTCCGGCTTGCTGCAGGAGCTACTGAGTTAAGTGCTCTGTGCACACCGTGAGCTGTGTGTATCATCCGTGTTGATCATGTTTCGATATTCCAATGGTTTACGATGAATGCTGATATCGTATGACAGGGAACAGTTGGCTGTGTTCACTTTCTGTGCAGTTTCGCCTTATGTCTTTTGGCGTGTGCTGAGACGACTATGATGGGGAATACAGCTACCTTTCTTTGTTTTGGAGATGAGTTAATGATTCGGATGATTCCACTGGCACGGGCGGTTGAGCAATTATGGATTTTGATTCGTTTGCAGTGATACCGGGGCCTTCCATAACCATAACAATAACCATAACCATAACCATACCAGACGACATGCTCAAACCAATATTCAAAGCCATACCAAAGAAATCGGGTGCGATTGAATGCGATGATCATCGCACAATAAGCCTTATGAGTCATATGACTAAGATATTTCTAAGAATCATCATGCGAAGAGTGCGAAACAAAATCAGTCCAGAAATTAGCGATGAACAGTGTGGTTTTGTTAGAGATAAAGGAACAAGCAATGCCATTTATATTATAAGATCTTTAGTAGAAAGAGCCATAGAGGTGAAAACAGATCTATACCTATGTTTCATAGATTACACCAAGGCATTTGACAAAGTAAAGCACCAAGAAATAATCAAAATTTTAGAAAGCATAAACGTAGACAGCAAAGATCTAAGAATAATAAAGAACATGTACTGGCAACAAACAGCGGCCATAAGAACTGGAAACCAATTGGGAATGTTTCAACAAATAAAAAAGGTTGTTAGACAAGGTTGTGTACTGTCACCAGATTTGTTTAATATTTACAGTGAGATTATTTTAAGATCCATAAGGGACATGCCTGGAATAACAATTGGAGGTCATAATATAAATAATCGAAGGTATGCTGATGATACAGTATTAATCGCTAAGAGTGAAAATGAGTTACAAGAAATGTTGGACATTATAGTGAAGGAAAGCAAAAGTAAAGGACTCAGCCTTAATAGCAAAAAAGACAGAGGTAATGGTAACAACAAAGAAAAAGACATCACCTCAGTGCAAAATAAAGACAAGTGGAACAATATTAAAACAGGTAAATGAATTTAAATATTTCGGAACTTTGTTAACCTCAGACGGAAGATGTACAAAGAGGTGAGATGCAGAATGGCTCAGGCAAAAGCAGCTTTCCAAAAAATGAGGAAAATACTATGCAATCCATTTTTGACAATAGAAACAAGAAAAAGAGTTCTTAAATGTTAAATAGAGCCAGTCTTAACATACGTGTGCGAGTCATGGACAATAGGACAACAGACAAGAAAATCACTGGAGTCTGTAGAAATGTGGTTTTATAGAAGAATGTTGAGAATACCATGGACAGCTAAGAAGAGTAATGAAGAGGTTCTGAGAGAGGTCAAAGCAAAAAGAAAGCTAATTTCCAATGTTAGGAAGAGACAATCATAATTTTTTGGCCATGTAATGAGAAGAGAACAACTTGAATATATTGTAACAACTGGAAAAATTGAGGGACGAAGAGATAGAGGGAAGCAAAGAGAAAAAAGCCAGACAGCTTAAGAGAATGGCTTGGCAGAGGGTCAACAACATAATAAATAGCTGCCGAGATCGAAAGTTGTGGAGAGACATGATTACCTACGCCACTAGGCCCGGTACTTGATGATGATGATGATATACAGCACAGTCTTGAAGTATGTGTTCAGCAGTCTGGAGCGACTGTCCACGTGTACATGTGACAGGTGCCGATCTTGAATTGTGTATACATGAGACTACGGAGTCGTGTTCCGTTCTGAGGAACACTCGTTCCTATATAACTTTCACTACACTCGTTCCTATATAACTTTCACTACACTCGTTCCTATATAACTTTCACTACACTCGGTCCTATATAACTTTCACTACACTCGGTCCTATATAACTTTTACTACACTTGTTCTAAATAACTACACTCGTTCCTAAATAACTTTCACTACACTCGTTCTATATAACTTTCACTACACTCATTCCTATATAACTTTCACTACACTCGTTCCTATATAACTTTCACTACACTCGTTCCTATATAGCTTTCACTACACTCGTTCCCATATAACTTTCACTACACTCGTTCCTATATAACTTTCACTACACTCGTTCCTATATAACTTTCACTACACTCGTTCCCATATAACTTTCAATACATTCGTTCCTATATAACTTTCACTACACTCGTTCCTACATAACTTTCACTACACTCGTTCTATATAACTTTCACTACACTCGTTCTATATAACTTTCACTACACTCGTTCCCATATAACTTTCACTACACTCGTTCCTATATAACTTTCACTACACTCGTTCCTATATAGCTTTCACTATACTCGTTCTATATAACTTTCACTACACTCGTTCCTATATAACTTTCACTACATTCGTTCCTATATAACTTTCACTACATTCATTCCTATATAACTTTCACTACACTCGTTCCTATATAACTTTCACTACACTCGTTCTATATAACTTTTACTACACTCGTTCCTATATAACTTTCATTGCTTCCATTATAATTAATAATAAGTGATCAGCTGTATTTCATTATTAATGGCAGATACCAGCGCGGTGCCAGAACTAAGTTGCTCTGGTTAGAATATTTTTAATTTTCTGAAAAATGGGAAGCACTTACCCATTTTTGTTTGAAATGAAAGATGGGAAGCACTTACCCATTTTTGTTTGAAATGAAAGATGGGAAGCACTTACCCATTTTTGTTTGAAATGAAAGATGGGATGCATCGCGTTACACTTGGCGTCAAAAGCGTTTATCTTTAACGCGTTATTATTTAAGTTCTTTATCCATAGCTCTGCCTCTATTTAACGCTTTAGAAAGGCAGCAGTTTTTTTTTTAGTGTTTTGTAGTCAGAGATTCCTTTTCTAGAATGTATTGGATCTCACTTCTCCGAGCTTGATCAGAGTTTTCCTTCATAGATGTGGAATATCAATTCAGACATAACGCTCCTTTCCCATTTTTTAATGAGTTCTCTGCCTTGTTTTTGCTTGCCAGCGCTAATAATGCGATAATGAGTAAAGAGATACTATAGTTCGCTTCAGATTTTTGCCTCACTTCAAAAAACCACAGCTCAGCAACCATTTGTGCTACAGTGCTGATATTTTGCATGTAACCTACTGAATCTCATAACGTAATAGAAAAAATAAATTCATTGCAAACAAACTGCTGGTTTTTCTTGTGCGCTTGCTTACCAGGAGGATAAAAGTATGATTAAACTTGGGCACATTTGAATCAAAATTTAAGAGTATTTACCCCTTCCATATCACTTCAAGAATGATTTAAACATCTTCATTTGGGAATTTCCTTTATATGTTGGTGGGTAAAGGCACCGGTTTACACTATTGAATTGTAAATGTCAGATTTTTGTCAATATTTGCACATATGTGTAGCAAATTTCTCTTATATTCGGTGCGCAATTCTGGTTTTGCACTTACTGGATTAAAATTGTCAACTTTTTGTATCACGTCATTAGTATAACGTCACCAAAAATACAAAATCAAATTATTTACATAGGCGTGTTTTGTGAGTTGTGCCCTTAACAATGAGTTTAAAGTTGAAATTTGTTACTGAACAAAATATTACAAAGAAATTATATTTATATTTTTGTAGAGAGGCAAAACGAGGGAGTCTATATCACAGCATATCAAATCCTGAAAAGAGAACGATGCACGTGTTAGGTTTAAGTAAACGGTCGTTTCATAGATCAGTGAAAAATGTTCAATGTGAATGTTCAAGGAAAGAAAGAAGTCGAGGAAGAAAACATTTGTTAGACAGTTTTGACAGAGAACTTGTCCGCAGAGAGATTTGTAAAATGTTTGACTTAGGGGAAGAAGTTACCATAAGGAAACTTAAGATTTGGCTTAAAAAGAACACCAGTATTGATGTATCAAAAACTACACTATGGAGAAGTGTGCGGAGTTTAGGCTTCACTTTTAGAAAATATTCTTGTGGAAGAAACATCATTTGCGAGAAACCTCATTTAGTAGCTGCAAGAAGCAAATATTTACGTGAAGTTAGACAAATGCGTAATGAAGATTATGACATTGTGTACTTGGACGAAACATGGATTAATGCCCACCACACAAATGAAAAAGAATGGCAGTCATTAGATGGGACTATTAAAAGGTATGTACCTAGCAGCAAAGGAAAGCGCCTTATAGTGGCACATGCTGGGAGCAAAAATAATGGCCTGGTGGAGAATGCTGAACTTGTTTTTATTGCAAAGTCAACTGATAACCAGGATTATCATTCAGAGATGAACAGTCATATGTTCAGAGATTGGATTAAAGACACTCTTTTGCCTTTATTAGATCGACCATCTTGTTTGATCATGGATAATGCATCTTACCATAACAAAGTGGCACAAGAAGATAAAGTTCCAACATCATCAAGCACTAAAGCTGAAATAAAGACATGGCTGACAAGGGAACAAATACCATTTAACGATATGTATCTCAAGCCTGAATTACTTTCACTTGTAAAACAGATACAACGGCCAAAGATATTTCAAATAGATAAATTAATTGAAGAACATGGTCATAGATGTTTGAGGCTGCCTCCATATCACTCACACCTAAATCCTATTGAATTAGTTTGGGCAAAGATCAAAGGGCAAGTAGCATCCGAAAATAAAACTTTCAAATTATCTGATGTTAAAGAGCTTACCAATGTTGCTATTTCAAACATAGACAAAGATTATTGGGCTAGTTGTGAAGACCATGTTATGGTTGAGGAAGATAAGTATTGGAGAAACGATGGTCTGTGGGTTATTCAACCAAAAATGGTAATACGTCTATTAGATTCGGCAGATTCTGAATAAAACTCATTTGTTTGAACTTACTGAAGTGACTTTGTTGGAGTTGGAAACTCTGGATACGGACCACTTCAGGAACTGTTTTTTTAGTGAGTTGACGATGTATTCTGTGTTCTTAAAATAAATAATTTCTATTCGGTGAATGTTCGGCCTATTTTGATTTGATTCAATATTAGTTGTATAATTAAAAGAGCCCAATCCAAATGGGTAGCATGTTGTGAAAAAGTGCAATTGTGGCGGTTTATTCCCCTATACACCTTCAGGCATGACAGGAACACTTACTTACTTACTCTCTTATTATAAAGTAATAATGTCCCTTATATAAAAATAAAAGTTACGCCTTTTCCTCTAAAAAGTGTAAAAGATCTTCATTTACCGTACATTCTGTTTTTTGTGTCAAAATAAATACAAATATGAAGGAGATCAAAGGAAGTTGCCGCTTTGAGGAAACGGTAACACATACGATAATTTAAATGATAAATTCGTTACGTCATTGAAAATCTAAGGTCGCATGCAAAAAATCATGGTATTCCATCAGACGGTTTTCGAGATATTACTGGAATTAGGGAGGCAAACAATCTGAAACAAACTATAGGTGTGCTACTGATGCTTTTGTTCGGAAACGCCTGCAGTTTGAACGTGATACCTCTTGGTATCTGCGACCTAGTAGAGTCCGTCATCACAAAATACTTGACATTGATATTGAACGATACACAAATAATTGTGTTTCAGTGTCAGGTTGCTCATTTCTTTGCCTGTAGTTTTCGTTGTTGTTTTATTCAAACTGTTTGACTTCTCAGTGACTGTAGATACGTTGCGTTGTGGTTTATCCACAGCTGTTTAATGATGATATTTTAGTTCTTACTAAATTTTTTTTTCAACTCTCAAACTTAACTTCAGCATAATTCTTCTTGGGTACATTAAAAGAGGGAGCCACGATAGCTCAGTGGTTAGTGAACTGGACTACAAAGGACAAGGGGTAGGGTTCGATCCCAACCGACGGTTTCCGGGTTCACCAGCCTTAAATGGGTACCGGATTTTTTTTTCTGGGAAAGTACAGCAGCATGGGCGTAATACCGACCATATTAACCCAAAAATCATGTGCTGAAGGTCTGTAAAATATAGGGTCACTAACACCATATTTCCCTATATGCCACTTGGCGTGACGGGGGTACTTTACACTTTTTTTTTACTTACATTAAAAGTGATAACATGAAATAACAAATAAAATAAAGAGCCCTGTTACGCCAAGTGGCGTATAGGAAATATAGTGTTAGTGACCATTTTTATAGACCAGAATTTGTACAGACTTCCAGCATATGATTTGTGGGGTGATGTGATTGGTATCACGCCCGTGCCGCTTTACTTTCCCAGAAAAAAAATCCGGTACCAATTTTAGGCTGGAAGCCGTCGATTAGGATCGAACTCGACCTCTTGACCTTAGTAGTCCAGTTCACTAACCACTGAGCTATCGCGGCTCCCGATCATAGACGATACTATAGCCTATATTGCTACAATATTTGTGGTTAAAATATTATTATTGTCAAAACTGATAGGGTCAAAGTTGCGAAAATTGTGAAATAATTTTTCTCATAAAACATGCATCATCATCATCATCATCATCATCATCATCATCATCATCATCATCATCATCATCATCATCGAGTGCCGTCTCCGCAACGAAGCTTGGCTACCATGGAGCGCCATTCTGTCTCTTACTTGGTGTAGGTTGTCATAGGCTGGTTTGTCCATCTTTTGATGTTACTCGTCCATGTTAGTCTTGGTCTGCCTCTGCATGTATTTTCCCCTCCAGGATTACTTTTAGTAGGCTATTGTGTCTTTTAACATGGCCCAAAAATCGCATTTGTCTTGTTGTAATTGTATTTAGTAGTTCTCTTTTCATTTTTAGTTGTGTTAAGACTTCATCGTTTGTTTTCCTTCCATCCAATTCTACATATTCTTCTATATATCCACATTTCAAAGGCTTCAATTCTCTGTTCCGTTTTCTTGTCTAATGTCCATGTTTCTGCGCCATACAGGAATATTGAGAAGATGTAACATTTTGCTGTTCTTAGTTTTAGCCCTGGTGTTATTTGTTTTGATGTTTGAATGTTCATAAAACATTATTCATCTAAAAAACTATTAGCGTTACATAAATGAACAATTCTAGAATATCGAAATCTTTGTGCAGTGTCACTAAGTAGAACCACACCAATAAAATATACATCTCGAGAATAAGTGGAGTGTAGTTTCCAACTGGCACCTTCTTTTATAAAAACATACCAGAATGTTTGGGATTGAAACTAAAATGCTTTTTAAAGATTAAAACAAACAGCTGTGTACAACAAGCTGTGCTATTTACGCCTTCCGGACCAAAACATCCGATCTCAGCACAAAATTTTTGATCACCGGGTTGTCTTTCCTTTTCGGGTGACCGCTCTTCCTGACACATTTAGTTAACTATGAGTCGTACACCACATATAGCCCTGGTACTATAGAAGTGTCTTGACCTCCGTGTCTCCGATATTTAAAATCTAGGAACCAAGTGGACCAACTAGTACAGCGGCAGAGGACATTGTAACACACATACAACAGTGCTCAGAGGACAATGTAACACACACACAACAGTGCTCAGAGGACAATGTAACACACACACAACAGTGCTCAGAGGACAATGTAACACACACACAACAGTGCTCAGAGGACAATGTAACACACACACAACAGTGCTCAGAGGACAATGTAACACACATACAACAGTGCTTAGAGCCAAAATAATGGAGAAACAATCGAACTAACAATGACTCAAAGAGTCATAAATAAACGCTACGAAAACGCCAGATTAAGAGGAAGACCATGAAAGAGATGGATAAAGGGAATACTAGAGTCACTAGGAGGGATAACACCAGAAGAGGCCAACAGAAGAGCAAAGAATCGCAGATTGTATCCATGAGTTAGTTTTGTAACAGCGGGCTCCAAAGTCTGATTTAGCTTAGCAAGAACCTCACAAAGTCTAAGCTCGGCCCAGCATAGAGGTAATGTGCAGACGAGCTCAAATAAACTTGAGTTCAATCACATCTTGATAATCTCCAGTCGACCAGTTGGAAAAAATGTGTATCTGACTCAATGAGCTCGGAAAGGTAAATAAGAGAGAAGATGAGCACAGTCCCTCGCATCCCAATTAACGTGACCTTGTATGAGAAAGTTGTATACGTTTCTCTGATAGTAAAATATGTCACATATGTCCTTTTACCTAATGATTCATCATCAAGTACCGTTCCTGCTGGCTTAGGTGATTATGTCTCTCCACAACTTCCTGTCTCTATAGTTGTTTAATTAATTTTTTGTTGGACTTCCTTCCAAACAATTCCCTCCAACCGTCTTGAATCTTTTCACTCAGCTTTCCTGCCTCTCCTTCCTTCAAATGTCAATAAATTGTCGTAAAGAACAGTCACATTGATAAATTACAGGGCAATCCCCTATCAGAAATACACCTTTCTTTGTCGACGCTGTAAGGATCAAAAAGTCAAAGCCAGAACAGTTTTGTTTCCACGAAAACAAAATTATGAATGGACAGTGAATGAAGACATTAGATCTGGTCTCATAATTACAGCTTGTTACTTTCATTGTTTCATTTAAATCTACAATCATAGGTATTATCCACCCTTACTTATGCTTTCGAGAGCTGGAAAACAGCTAAAGAAATAGAAAATAAACGGGATGTATTTGAAAACAAATGCTTTAGGAAAATACTTCCTATACAATGGAATGAGTTCAAGACTAAAGCACAAAATAAGAGAAATGACAAAACATTGAAAAATGTATCATTTATAATCAAGAGAAGAAGGTGATCATGTTTCCATGTGATGAGAAGAGACAACAAGAGAATCTCAAAGCAGGCCCTTAAATGGGAACCACAGGCTAAAAGAAAAAGAGGCCGATCTAGAGAAACACAAAAAAGAGCAGTGAGGCTCCATCACATAGATTGAACGACTCACCCTGAACAGAGACGTGTGACGAGATACAATGCGGGTCCTGTGCAAGGTCTGACGCTTGATAACAAAGGTCGTCGAACACAGAGTCTAGAATGTACGCCCTAAGTGTCGCCTTCTACCCGAAAGATAAAGATTAACCTAAAGACAGAAGCAATATTTCTCACTTGTAATACTACTACCAAAGTATGTACAATTAAGGTTTTCTTCAATTAACATGTTTTGTTTTATTCTGCAAAATTTCTATTTAATTTGATTTATATAGGAGATTAATAACCGAATAGCAAAGCAAGCCCTCGTATGGGAAGCAACAGGTAAGAGAAAAATAGGAAGACCCAAAGAGACACTGAGAAGAACATTGATGAGAGAGGCAAGAGCAGCAGGAATTGGCTCCCTCAATGAGATAGAGTTGCTTGCACAGAACAGAGACAAATGGCGAGATTTGATAAAATATCTTTAAAAGAATTGAAGACTGCTAGAAAAAAAATTCAGATAAGAGAAGGAGTGTCTTGGTCTATGCCTTATGGGCCGGCTACGGCTCGAAATGTCAATAGATAGATAGATATAGGAGATGATATAGGAGATGATATAGGAGATGATATACGAGATGATATAGGAGATGATATACGAGATGATATAGGAGATGATATACAAGATGATATAGGAGATGATATAGGAGATGATATAGGAGATGTTTAAATTATGCATTAAAATGTCTACAGAAATTCCAACCTTGAAAATTCCAAGTTATTCTAAAACAGCGCGATAATTTTGGAGTTAACATATTCCTGACATCAACTTCTTTCAAATTGTAAATCTGCCGACCTTGTATCTGCCTGCTATATGTTAAAGCACGAAACAAACACAGCGTTTGTCATAGAAGTCGATCTGGAGAGCAAAAAGAAAGTAACAAACTGGAAGAAGCGGGGGCCCATTTATCCGCTGACCAGAGCTAGGAAACTGTACATCGAGCTAATCAATAATCTAATGATTGGACCAGCCTGAGAACATTTGGAATGATGACGTTGCCATCACCGAGCACTGTTTGTATAGAGAGAACCCAAATAGTGTTGTTTCACATCTCTTGTGTGATGTGATTTGGGTGAAATGTGCTTAAATGACTTAGCTTTTGCGCTGTTTTAAATTAGTAAGATTTTATTTATTAGCTTAGTCTTCTTTGTTGATAATTTAATGAGATATTGTTTTTGGCTATAATTATATATCATCATCATCATCATCATCATCATCATCATCATCATCATGTGCCTGGCCGGTTGGCGTAGGCGATCATGTCCTTCCACAATCTTTTATCTACAGTGCATCGTTTCAGTTCTGTTGTTGACTGTTTTTCATGCCATGACACCAAGCTATCCAGTATTTTCTCTCTTTGTCGTCCGCGATCTCTCTTTCCATTTATTTTGCCAGTTGTAACCAAGTATTCCAACTTTCCTCTTCTCATGATGTCCCCGAAAAAAATATTGATAGTTTCTTTCTGATGTCTTTTAGGAGTTCCATTTTTTATCATAATTTAATTTTTTAAAATTGTTAATCCTTAAGATGCCTTGGATAATGAAAAAGAGAAATAAAGACAAATCAAACGACTTAAGCATTTTAAAATGGACTTATAAACACCAATTTACAACAGAAATTAAAATACTATGTTAAAGTCAAAAGCCACTGTACGGCATATCGTAGTTAAACCAAGAAGAAGGTGATTTCAAGAAATCAATGTGACCTTGAACATGACAACAGATGAAGTGTGAGATCTGGCCGGAGACATAGATTGTTTCAGATGGGCTGTGATGAATTCAACGTTCTGTATAGGACATGCCACCTGATGATGATGTTTAAAGAAATGTAATTGGCTAATGTTTGTAAAACAACTTTATATCGACTTCGTATTGGTTAGTCATCACTATAAAATTTTTTTATGGATAGAGCCATTGCAGAAGTAAAAATTACGTAGGATAACCTTTGTCTACGTCCCTGGACATGCTGGAGTACGGGGAAATGCAGGAGCGGACAGGTTGGCTAGCTGTGCTGTCGTTGAAGACGGTCAACCAATGGATCGAGACGACATGACCAATGCCTTCCAAGATGTGGGAAAGGCAAGGCACAGGACTCCAACAACCATGAGTCCTCGTCACTCCTTCGGATGAAAGAGACCATTGAGACCATACTCCACCTCTCCATTGTGCTTCTACCAACACACTAACCAGTTTTGTCTGACCATGTGAGTAGGGATCGAGAGGGAAGGTAATCCGCTATGCAATAACTCCGTGCCGAAGACGGATATGCTGGGCAGTCATCGTCAGGTCGCATGCCTTTTGCAGGACATTGCATTCATCACAGCCCGTCTGAAAGAATCTCTTTCTGTAGCCAGATCTCCCACAGAACGTTGCATTAATCACATTCCGTCTGAAAGAATCTCTGTCTCTAACCAGATCTCCCACAAAACGTTGCATTCATCACAGCCCGTCTGAAAGAATCTCTTGTCTCTAACCAGATCTCCCACAAAACGTTGCATTAATCACAGCCCGTCTGAAAGAATCTCTTGTCTCTAACCAGATCTCCCACAAAACGTTGCATTAATCACAGCCCGTCCGAAAGTATCTCTGTCTCTAACCAGATCTCCCACAGAACGTTGCATTCATCATAGCCCGTCCGAGCGTTATAATCCGCTTGCTTGCGTTCACCTGATGACTAGATGAATACATTTCTTTGTCATCCGCCCTTAGATGGACGTTAAGTGGCTGTGTATGCGATATGTTGTAGTTTGTAGCAGAACTATTATATTTGCGCCTTTCGGCCCAACACATCAGCTTTAGTATCACATTTTTGAGTATCGGGTTGCCATCCCTCCGGATCTCTACTCACTTAGACTTGACAGATTAGTCTGTTACTAGAGGTACCACTAAGAGATGGAGCAAAATATGGATGGTTCTGGATGACCGATCCTGACGCAAGCCATCAGCTATGATTAGCTGGCAGCTTCAGTTCTGATGCTACCGGGCACTTGGCATCTTCCGTGAGGAGTAGGAGATGAAGTAGTTGTGGTAGCAGTAGTAGTAGTAGTAGTTATAGTAAAAGTTAAAGAAGTAGTAGTAGTAGTAGTAGTAGTAGTAGTAGTAATAGTAGTAGTAGTAGTTGTAGTAGTAGTAGTAGTAGTAGTTGTAGTAATAGTAGTAGTAGTAGTTGTAGTAGTAGTAGTTGTAGTAGTAGTAGTTGTAGTAGTAGTAGTAGTAGTAGTAGTAGTAGTAGTAGTTGTAGTAGTAGTAGTTGTAGTAGTAGTAGTTGTAGTAGTAGTAGTAGTTGTAGTAGTAGTAGTTGTAGTAGTAGTAGTAGTAGTAGTAGTAGTAGTAGTAGTAGTAGTTGTAGTAGTAGTAGTTGTAGTAGTAGTAGTAGTAGTAGTAGTAGTTGTAGTAGTAGTAGTTGTAGTAGTAGTAGTAGTAGTAGTAGTAGTTGTAGTAGTAGTAGTTGTAGTAGTAGTAGTAGTAGTAGTTGTAGTAGTAGTAGTAGTAGTTGTAGTAGTAGTAGTTGTAGTAGTAGTAGTTGTAGTAGTAGTAGTTGTAGTAGTAGTAGTTGTAGTAGTAGTAGTTGTAGTAAAAGTTAAAGGAAAAGAAGTAGTAGTAGTAGCAGTATATTAGTAAAAGTTGAAGTAGTAGCAGTGGTAGTAAAAGTTGAAGTAGTAGTAGTGGTAGTAAAAGTTGAAGTAGTAGTAGTGGTAGTAAAAGTTGAAGTAGTAGTAGTGGTAGTAAAAGTTGAATTAGTAGCAGTGGTAGTAAAAGTTGAAGTAGTAGCAGTGGTAGTAAAAGTTGAAGTAGTAGCAGTGGTAGTAAAAGTTGAAGTAGTGGCAGTAATAGTAAAAGTTGAAGTAGTAGCAGTGGTAGTAAAAGTTGAAGTAGTAGCAGTGGTAGTAAAAGTTGAAGTAGTGGCAGTAATAGTAAAAGTTGAAGTAGTAGAAGTGGTAGTAAAAGTTGAAGTAGTAGCAGTGGTAGTAAAAGTTGAAGTAGTGGCAGTAATATTAAAAGTTGAAGTAGTGACGGTAGTAGTAAAAGTTGAAGTAGTAGCAGTGGTAGTAAAAGTTGAAGTAGTAGCAGTGGTAGTAAAAGTTGAAGTAGTGGCAGTGGTAGTAAAAATTGAAGTGGTGGCAATAGTAGTAAAAGTTGAATTGATTAGTAGTAGTAATAAAAGTCGAAGAAGTAGTAATAGTAGCAGTAAAAACTGAAGTAGTGGTGTAGAAGTAGCAGTAGTAATAACTGAAATAGTAGTAGTTGTAATATTTGAAGTAGCCGTAGTAGTAGTGGTGGTAGTTGTAGTAATAGTGTAATAGCAGAATAGTAGTAGTAGTAATAAATGTAGTAGTATTAAAGGTTGAAATAGTAGTAGAAATAGTAATAGTAATAGTAATTGTAATAGTAATTGTAATAGTAATTGTAATAGTAATTGTAATAGTAATTGTAATAGTAGTATTTGTAGTGAAAGTTGTCGAATAAAATTAAGCGAATCAGAAGACGAAGAAGAAGAAGAAAGAGGAAGTATAGAAGACGAACATGAAGGAAAAGAAGAAGCAATAAGTAAGAAAAAGAAATAATGAGTGCCTGAGACAGATGGATGACGTCATGAAAAATAGGAGGAGGAAGAAGAAGATGCAAGAGGAGGATAGTACAAATTATAAGAGAAGGAAGGTAAAGAAAATAAAACAGAGATGGGATAAAAGAAGAATAAAAAAGAAAATATTGTAAGAAGAAATAAATAGAAATACACAAGAAAAACAATATTAAAGTGCTTAATAATTGTATTTTAGAATGACTTTATCACAAACAAGCTCTAAATAGACCAGTGCGTTTATTACCCTCTAGAATTGGATAGATCTATATTGAAATGAAGACGGGATTATCTCAGAAGTTAAATCTAGTTTGAGCTGAGTAAATAGATTTATGATTACAAGTTGCTTAAAGCATAGATTTATCAACAGCAGTTCAGACTGCAAGCCCGGTTGTGTTCAATCTTCATAAAGCTATCAATCAAGGCAGGCATGAATGGCAGTGCCTATTTACCTCCGACCGTGCCCAATACATCTACAAACAGCTCATGCATAATTTCAAACCGTGATATGTTAGTGTGATATTTGTGAGCAGTTATGGCATTATCGTTATCATCATCAAGTACCATGACTGTTGGTGTAGGTGATCATGTCTCTCCACAACTTTCGATCTCGACAGTTATTTATTTATCATTTATATTGTTGACCTTCTGCCAGGTCATTCTCCTAAGCTTTCTGGTATCATTTCTCTTTGCTTCCTTCTATCTCGTCAATCCTCAATTTTCCCAGTTGTCACAATATATTCCAGCTGTTCCCGTCTCATTACATAGCCCCCCCCCAAAAAAATATATATATATATATAATTATTTCTTCCTAATATTGGAAAATAGCTCTCTTTTTGCTTTGGCCTCTTTCTGGACGTTTCCATTACTCTTCTTAGCTGTCCATGGTATTCTCAACATTCTTCTATATAACCACATTTCTTCAGCCTTCGGGGTTTTTCTTGTCTGTTGCCCAATTGTCCATTATTCACATCTATACGTTAAGACTGGTTCTAAATAACATTTGCTTGCTTGCTTGCGTTCGCCCGATGACTAAAGTATTCTAGAATATTCGTAGACTGTAGAATTCCTCTTCGTCATCCGTCCTTAAAAGGACGTTAAGTGGGCGTGTCTGCGTTGTGTTGTGGTTTGCAGTATAACTGTTATATTCGCGCCTTTCGGCCCAACACATCCGACTTCAGCACGACATTTTTGAGTACCGGGTTGTCTTCCCTCTTCGATCCCTGCTCGCTTGGCCAGACTAGACAGGTTAGTCTGTTACTAGAGGCACAACGGAGAGGTGGAGCAGGGTCTGGATGGTTTTGGTTCACCGATCCCGGCGCAAGCCATCAGCTGTGGGTCGCTGACAACTTCCATGTCTATTTGACACCTTTAAGATGTTTAGAACGCTGTGAGGTCTATCTTGTATGTGTGTTTGTTTGACACCTTTAAGATGTTTAGAACGCTGTGAGGTCTATCTTGTGTGTGTGTTTGTTTGACACCTTTAAGATATTTAGAACGCTGTGAGGTCTATCTTGTGTGTGTGTTTGTGTTGCCACACCTCTGTTTCCTCGTCAACTGTCCACCCGACCAGTTGTTCTTATTGTTCCCCCTTACAAGGTCGTTAAATGGACGTAAATGCCATGTGTCGCTAGTTAACGACATAATACCCTATCTTCCTCAACAAGGATAAAGCGAAGAATAAATCAGGGATCAACTGCATTTTTAAGAACAGACAAAGATTTTACTCAATGTCACAGACAAAGATTTTACTCAATGTCACAGACAAAGATTTTACTCAATGTCACAGACAAAGATTTTACTCAATGTCACAGACAAAGATTTTACTCAATGTCACAGACAAAGATTTTACTCAATGTCACAGACAAAGATTTTACTCAATGTCACAGACAAAGATTTTACTCAATGTCACAGACAAAGATTTTACTCAATGTCACAGACAAAGATTTTACTCAATGTCACAGACAAAGATTTTACTCAATGTCACAGACAAAGATTTTACTCAATGTCAATGGAGATAGGAAAAAGCTCTTCGGTGTTATATAGAGCCAGTCTTGACATGTTGAAGTGAATCATGGACAAGGGGAAAATAGGCAAGATCGCTGAAAGCTACAGAGATGTAGTTTTACAGAAAAAAAATCGGCAATCACATTAGAAGCTAAAAGGGGAGTTTACAATGATGATCTCATAAAGGTATGTCTAGTCACACCGGAAAGCTTGTTACTAACACCAGGGGGAGATAATTGTCATACATTTGGCAGTGTTATTAGAGGGGTCATTTGCAGTGTTTGAGAATTCTTCTTCTGCTTTCCTTCCTCATGTGCCTTTCAGCGTCAAGGGGAGATATAATTTGCGGTTTTTGCCCTTTTGTTCGCCTCTGCTGCTGTTATGTTTCCTAGTGCTTCTAATATTCCATCGATTTATCTTTTTCGTGGTCGACCCTTGGATCTGGTGTTCTCACAACGTTTGTTGAAGGCTCGTTGTGTTGTGTTTTGATCTTTCTTCATTGTCACGTGGCCAAACCATTTTATCTGTTGTTTCTTTATATATTCTATGGTGGGGGCTATTCCTAACTTTTTTTTCAGTTCTTCATTTCTGATCTTATCTCTCAGACTGTTTCCTGTTATTTGTCTAACACATTTCATCTCTGTAGAGGTTATTTTTCTTATTGTTCTTGCATCTAGGGTCCAGGTCTGGCATTGGTAGCACACTGTTGGGATGAAGATTGTATTGTATAGTGCTCGTTTTGCTTCCAGAGTTATTTCCTTGTTGGACAATAGTGGTGATAACTGTCCAATGATTTGACAAGCTTTGTTGCATCTTGATTCTATCTCTGCTGTTTGAGAATTATCGTTTGTCATTAGACTTCCTAGGTATTTGAATTCCTCTACTTGTTTTAGTTGCCTGCCTTCAATAGTTATGTTGATGTTCTGTTTATTTTTGGCGACATTCATGATTTCTGTTTTGTTGCTGTTGATTTTCATGTTGTGTTTTGTGCCTGAGCTGTTGAGTTTGTTTAAGTGTTCTCGTAGGTCTTCTATTGTTTCATGTATTAGTGTCTGATCGTCTGCAAATAAAAGTTCGTTGATCTCCTATGTCTCTGATGGGTTGGCTAACTTGCAGTATTTGAAACTAATGGAAATAATTGCCATAATTTTGGCCGTGTTTTTGAGGAAATATCCGGAATGTTTGTGACAAGTGGAAATAACCATCAAACCTTTCTCCGTGTTATTTGAGGGAAACATCTGGGATATTTGTGACAAGTGGAAATAATTAAGAATTGCTGGGAAAGACGTCTGTGTGGCTACCGGAGCCTTCGGTGTGTGGTGGGCGTGCATCATACTGCAGAACTTACTCGGGGGAGGGGAGGAGGGGGAGGGGAGATTGAGAACTATAATATTGTCCTTTATGCAAATGAATGTGATCTGTTGATTAAAGCAATCTAAACTTGATGGGAAACAGAGAGAACAGAAAACCACACAAATATGGGACTATTACATAGAGCCGCGATAGCTCAGTGGTTTGTGAACTGGACTAAAAAGGACAAGAGATCGGATTCGATCCTGATCGACGGCTTCCGGGTTCACCCAGCCTTTAATGGGTACCAGATTTTTTTCTGGGAAAGTAAAGTGGCACGGGCGTTATACCGACCACAATACCTCCAAAATCATGTTCCGAAGGTCTGTAAAAATTATGGTCACTAACATCATATTCCCTATACGCTACTTGGCGTGACGGGGCTCTTTACTTGTTATTTCTTACTTTATGGGAATTATACGATTGGAAGTTAAGAGTTACATGCAAAAAGTTGTGGAGAATAGTAAGCGTGCAAACGTGTAGTAACCTCAGCTGGTCAAGAAAATAACTTCGTCAAGGTGATGACTTCATTATACACCACAAGGCGAAAGAGATTCCAACTGTCTCGTTAGAACATTATACACCACAAGGCGAAAGAGATTCCAACTGTCGCGTTAGAACATTATACACCACAAGGCGAAAGAGATTTCAACTGTCGCGTTAGAACATTATACACCACAAGGCGAAAGAGATTCTAACTGTCGCGTTAGAACATTATACACCACAAGGCGAAATAGATTCTAAGTGTCGCGTTAGAACATTACACACCACAAGGCGAAAGAGATTCCAACTGTCGCGACAGAACATTATACACCACAAGGCGAAAGAGATTCTAACTGTCGCGACAGAACATTATACACCACAAGGCGAAAGAGATTCTGACTGTCGTGACAGAACATTATACACCACAAGGCGAAAGAGATTCCAACTGTCGCGACAGAACATTATACACCACAAGGCGAAAGAGATTCTAACTGTCGCGTTAGAACATTATACACCACAAGGCGAAAGAGATTCTAACTGTCGCGTTAGAACATTATACACCACAAGGCGAAAGAGATTCCAACTGTCGCGTTAGAACATTATACACCACAAGGCGAAAGAGATTCTAACTGTCGCGTTAGAACATTATACACCACAAGGCGAAAGAGATTCCAACTGTCGCGTTAGAACAGTATACACCACAAGGCGAAAGAGATTCTAACTGTCGCGTTAGAACATTATACACCACAAGGCGAAAGAGATTCTAACTGTCGCGTTAGAACATTATACACCACAAGGCGAAAGAGATTCCAACTGTCGCGACAGAACATTATACACCACAAGGCGAAAGAGATTCCAACTGTCGCGTTAGAACATTATACACCACAAGGCGAAAGAGATTTTAACTGTCGCGTTAGAACATTATACACCACAAGGCGAAAGAGATTCTAACTGTCGCGTTAGAACATTATACACCACAAAGCGAAAGAGATTCTAACTGTCGCGTTAGAACATTATACACCACAAGGCGAAAGAGATTCTAACTTTCGCGTTAGAACATTATACACCAGAAGGCGAAAGAGATTCTAACTGTCGCGTTAGAACATTATACACCACAAGGCGAAAGAGATTCCAACTGTCACGTTAGAACATTATACACCACAAGGCGAAATAGATTCTAACTGTCGCGTTAGAACATTATACACCACAAGGCGAAAGAGATTCCAACTGTTGCGACAGAACATTATACACACTGGTCAGCTACGTTTACAGACATGGTACACATTGATGAGTTGGTCGCCTCGTTTTCATTGCAGAATAGCAGATCTGCCCACGTATGTAATATCTTTCAAAGATATCATTGGCTTAAACAAACAGAAGCTGCATTATTTGAAAGAAAAGATGCTGTTGTTTACACTTGTTGTATAAATTCACTGCTTCTTCATGTAGATGTGATGCCAAGGAACAAAATAAACCTGTCAGTTTCCATGCAGTTAGCGGCAAGAACAATCATCTTTACCTGCAAAAGTGTATCTTTCACCTGTTTAGGCAACAGAGAGTGTTAAAACGATACGAGCAACAGGTGTAATATATCATTTCTGATATGTTTTGAATACGGCATTAAAGACAGTAACTAACGCTTTTGCTAAACACTCAGATAATAGAAAAATCAAATATTAGCATTAATAACTTTGATACGGTCTTAACTTTAATCGAATGTTTATACACGGTCATTAATCTCTTATGTCTATGTAACGTTGGCATTAAATCAGAAAATGGAAAGAAACTTGAAACACATGAAATATGGATTTGTAAAAGAATGTGAGGAAATGGATGGAAAGAGTAGAAGATAAAGAAAGGGATAATTGCTTAAAAATGCGAAGCTGCTGTAAAGCTAATGAAAAGAATGAAAATGTAAAGAAATAAAGGAAAAAAGTGGTATGGTTACAGCTTTATATATGTGAAGAACAAAGCAAAAGCTTTTTTTTTCATTTTTTTTTAATGTGTTTTTTATTCTATTCAACCAGCTGAAGACCTACTGAGACACAACGACATTTTGATTTTGTTTGTTCCTCAAGTACGTCAAGCTGTAACCATACTCCTTTCTTTTCTTTCATTTTTTAAAAATTCAAATTTAGAGACAAAGTAATAATGTTTGGAAAGAGATGGAAGTTTAGTTCAACAGAAATGTCATCTTCATTGCTCAAACGGAAAACTTCTTGAACTCAGGTCCATCCTGAGTAAGTTGCCCGTATGAAGTACGTGTGTCACACACAAGTCTAAGTACGTGTGTCACACACAAGTCTAAGTACGTTCGTCACACACAAGTCTAAGTACGTGTGTCACACACAAGTCTAAGTACGTGTGTCACACACAAGTCAAAGTACGTGTGTCACACACAAGTCTAAGTACGTGTGTCACACACAAGTCTAAGTACGTGTGTCACACACAAGTCAAAGTACGTGTGTCACACACAAGTCTAAGTACGTGTGTCACACACAAGTCTAAGTACGTGTGTCACACACAAGTCTAAGTACGTGTGTCACACACAAGTCTAAGTACGTGTGTCACACACAAGTCTAAGTACGTTCGTCACACACAAGTCTAAGTACGTGTGTCACACACAAGTCTAAGTACGTGTGTCACACACAAGTCTAAGTACGTGTGTCACACACAAGTCTAAGTACGTTCGTCACACACAAGTCTAAGTACGTGTGTCACACACAAGTCTAAGTACGTGTGTCACACACAAGTCTAAGTACGTGTGTCACACACAAGTCTAAGTACGTGTGTCACACACAAGTCAAAGTACGTGTGTCACACACAAGTCTAAGTACGTGTGTCACACACAAGTCTAAGTACGTGTGTCACACACAAGTCTAAGTACGTGTGTCACACACAAGTCTAAGTACGTGTGTCACACACAAGTCTAAGTACGTTCGTCACACACAAGTCTAAGTACGTGTGTCACACACAAGTCTAAGTACGTGTGTCACACACAAGTCTAAGTACGTGTGTCACACACAAGTCTAAGTACGTTCGTCACACACAAGTCTAAGTACGTGTGTCACACACAAGTCTAAGTACGTGTGTCACACACAAGTCTAAGTACGTTCGTCACACACAAGTCTAAGTACGTTCGTCACACATAAGTCAAAGTACGTTCGTCACACATAAGTCAAAGTACGTTCGTCACACATAAGTCAAAGTACGTTCGCCACACACAAGTCTAAGTACGTTCGTCACACATAAGTCAAAGTACGTTCGTCACACAAAAGCCAAAGAATATTCGCCACACACAAGTCAAAGTACGTTCGTCACACAAAAGCCAAAGAATATTCGCCACACACAAGTCAAAGTACGTTCGCCACACACAAGTCAAAGTACGTTCGTCACACACAAGTCAAAGTACGTTCGTCACACATAAGTCAAAGTACGTTCGTCACACACAAGTCAAAGTACGTTCGTCACACATAAGTCAAAGTACGTTCGCCACACACAAGTCAAAGTACGTTCGCCACACACAAGTCAAAGTACGTTCGTCACACATAAGTCAAAGTACGTTCGCCACACACAAGTCAAAGTACGTTCGACACACACAAGTCAAAGTACGTTCGCCACACACAAGTCAAAGTACGTTCGACACACACAAGTCAAAGTACGTTCACCACACACAAGTCAAAGTATGTTCACCACACACAAGTCAAAGTATGTTCACCACACACAAGTCAAAGTATGTTCACTACACACAAGTCAAAGTATGTTCACCACACACAAGTCAAAGTATGTTCACCACACACAAGTCAAAGTATATTCACCACTCAAGTCAAAGTATGTTCACCACACACAAGTCAAAGTATGTTCGACACACACAAGTCAAAGTATGTTCACCACACACAAGTCAAAGTATGTTCACCACACACAGTTCAAAGTATGTTCACCACACACAAGTCAAAGTACGTTCACCACACACAAGTCAAAGTATGTTCACCACACACAAGTCAAAGTATGTTCACCACACACAAGTCAAAGTATGTTCGACACACACAAGTCAAAGTATGTTCGACACACACAAGTCAAAGTATGTTCGACACACACAAGTCAAAGTATGTTCACTACACACAAGTCAAAGTATGTTCACTACACACAGTTCAAAGTATGTTCACCACACACAAGTCAAAGTATGTTCACTACACACAAGTCAAAGTATGTTCACCACACACAAGTCAAAGTATGTTCACCACACACAAGTCAAAGTATATTCACCACACACAAGTCAAAGTATGTTCACCACACACAAGTCAAAGTATGTTCGACACACACAAGTCAAAGTACGTTCGACACACACATACTGAACTCATTGAAGAAATGACAAAGAGGAAAATTACGATACTAGGATTAGCGGACACAAGAGTAAAAGGAGAAAAGATAAAAGAAAACGCTCATGAACTACACGAAAATATTCTCAGGAGTCGACAAGACAGAAAAAGCAACATATGGAGTTGGCTTTATCATCGACCCAGAACATAGAAATAATATTCTAGAAATCAAATACTACTCTGAAAGAATAATCACATACAGATCATTAGAAGACAACTGAATAAACAATTTACATACAGATTTATGAACTATGTAACAACAATGAAAAAAGGTAACGAAGAATTCTATGACACACTAAATGAAATTGTCAACAAAACTGATGAAAACGAGGAAATATCAGTGATGAGAGACTTAAATGGAAGACTTGGGAAACGCAACAGTGAGAACAAGGATATCCTGGAACCCTTTGGTGGTAAGAACAGCTGAAATAAACGAAAATGGTAGAAAATTTCTGGAATTATGTCATCAAAATGATTTGCTTATCACTATCACGTTTTCCAAACACAGAAAGTCGCAATAATACACCTGCTACAAGTGGAATAACACAATATGCAGAAGTCAGATAGATCTCCATCATCATCATGTGCTATACCGGTTGGCGTAGGCGATCATGTCCTTCCACAATCTTCTATCCACAATGCATCGTATCAGTTCTGTTGTTGACTGTTTTCCATGCCCTGACACCAAGCTATCCAGTATTTTCTCTCTTTGTCGTCTGCGATCTCACTTTCCTTCAGATAGATAGATTTTATACTATCAAAAAGTGTGAAGACTAGCCGACATCAGAGCTATCCCTACTATCACAGACGACACGAATCATGAAATGGTTGTAATTACAGTCAGGCAGCCAAGAACAAAGGGAAGATACGCAAACAAACAAAAGAAACAAAAAGAACAGACCAGAGAATGAAAATAAAACAATTACAATATCAAGAACAATCATAGAAGAAAAACTAACAGAGGATTTCAAGAAACTCTATAACGAAGTAAGCACAGCAGAAGAGTAGAAAAAGTTTAAGAAAACAGTAATCAACATCTCAAAAATAGTATGTGGAACGAAACTAAGGACAACATTAAAAAAGAGCACCGCCTGGTGCAACGAGGCAATAAGAGAAGCAAGTAAAGAAAAGAAGAAACTTTAACAATTGGAGGGAGAATAAGAAGCAAGAAGAAACTTTAACAATTGGAGGGAGAATAAGAACCAAGAAGAAACTTTAACAATTGGAGGGAGAATAAGAACCAAGAAGAAACTTTAACAATTGGAGGGAGAATAAGAACCAAGAAGAAACTTTAACAATTGGAGGGAGAATAAGAAGAAACTTTAACAATTGGAGGGAGAATAAGAAGCAAGAAGAAACTTTAACAATTGGAGGGAGAATAAGAACCAAGAAGAATATGAAAAATATGGCTTCTCCGGAAAATAGATTTGAAACTTTCATCAAAGAAGCTAAGCCGACAAAAATGGACAGAATACGGAGAAAATATGAGCAGAGACTTCAAGACAGCCACAAGAGATTTCTACAAAACAGAAAAAAGCAACAAGAGCGAGAAAACAAAACCACGATCCTACCGAGCTCATAAATAACAACAGCGGACAACCAATATCAAATAACCAACATACGCAACGGAGATGAAAAGAATGTTTTGAAGACCTATTAAACATGGCATCTACTAATGAGACAACAAAACCCACACAAGAATGCACAAATACTGAACCCAACATCATGAAAGAGAAAGTCGAAAAGGTAATTAAATATGCACCAAGAAATAAAGCACCGAGGATAGATAACATACTAGCAGAAATAATAGCAGCAGTAGGAGAAACAGGAGTAAACAGAATATTCAATGCAGCATGGCACCAAAAACAAGAAGACTGCTAACAGACAATTATCGTACCGATATTGAAAAATAAAGGTAGCCAGAGAGATTGCAATCAATATGAAGGTATATCGCTTCTCAGCAACGCATGAAAGTTATACGCTAAAATTGTAGAAAAAAGGCTGAGACCAATAATAGAACTACAGTTAAGCGATTCTCAAATGGGGTTCCGAAAAAAACAGAGGATGTACTGGCGCTCTATTCACATTAAAACAGCTTGCAGGGAAAAAACGACAGAACACAATCAAAATGTGTATGTAGCTTTCATTGACCAGGATAAAAACATTCGACAGAGTAAACAAAGAACAACTGTGGGAGATACTAACAACATACGATGGAAGCCAACATCTAATCAAACTAATTAAAAGTCTCTACATCAACAGTAGCTACACAGTCAGAACAGCAGCAGGCTACACAGACCACTTAACAGTAAGATCAGGTGTAATGTAGGAGTGCGTAGTATCCCCCCTACTGTTTATTACATACACGGGCTATATATGCAAGCTAGCCAACCTATCAGAGATTTAATGAGAGCAACGCTCTTCTGTTCGCAGACAATCATGCACTAATACATGAAACAATAGAAGACCTACAATAACACTTAAATAAACTTAACAGCACTGGCACAAAATACAACATGAAAATCAACATAAAAAACAGAAATCATTAATATCGCAAAAGAGAAACAGAACATCAACATAACTATAGAAGGCAGACAACAAAAACAAGGTAGAGGAATTCAAATACCTAGGAAGTCTAATGACAAACGATAATTCTCAAACAGCAGAGATAGACTCAAGATGCAACAAAGCTTGTCAAATCTTTGGACAGCTATCACCACTATTGTCTAACAAGAAAATAACTCTGGAGGCAAAACGAGCACTATACAATACAATCTTCATCCCAACGTTGTGCTACCAATGCCAGATCTGGACCCTAGATGCAAGAACAATTTTAAAAAATAACCTCTACTGAGATTAAATGTGTTAGAAGAATGAAAGGAAACAGCATGACAGATACGATCAGATATGAAGAACTGAGGGAAAAAAACTAGGAATAACCCCAGCCATAGAATATATAAGGAAACAACAGATACATTGGTTTACCCGCGTGGCAAGGCAGAACGATCAAAACACAACACATCGAGCCTTCAATAAACGTTTCGAGAACACCAGACCCAAGGGTCGACTACGAAAAAGGTGGATTGACGGAATATTAGAAACTCTATGAAACATAACAGCAGCATATGTGAGCAGAAGAGCAAAAGACTTCAAATTATATCTCCCCTCGGCGCTGAGAGGCAAATGAGGAAGGAAAGTAGAGGAAGAGTTTTCGTCTCTTATAGAGACACTACCCATTGATTGTGTTCGCCAGCTTTTATCTCTGAGGAGGTCCATAGAGACTAGGAACTGAATGTTGCGTGTTAATCCATTTTTCCCTGGCTGCCGTGTGCACAGGGGTCCCTCGCCGAAAAGGCAGATAATTCCGTCTTCGGAAGTACTCATATTGTTTCCGTCGATGAGTAATTGACGTTTCAAACCAGGCCTTGCTGCTGAGACCAGGGGTGGTTGCCGCAGAGAGAAATCATAAATAAAAATCCCAACCGGTGCAGCCGGGATATGAACCCACAATCTCTCTATCTTGAGGCCTGCGTCTTGCCTCGAGACCAACCAGTCCCCCTGAGGCTATACAACTGCTTTACTAATTGCTAAAGAGCTACTTGGTCATAACTACCACGGGCTCCATCTAGGACATGGAGTGGAACAGCTTTCATTCACACACGCACACGTACAATCATACACACACACACACACACAAACACATATTGACAGGCGCTTTCGCTTCCAAGGTAGAAGTGAAAGAATAACTTCCACTGAAACTACGGACTCACACACATGAAAGACACAAATAAACGAGTAGTCTGTTTCTATAACTAAGTAATCTGACACACATGAAAGACACAAATAAACGAGTAGTCTGTTTCTATAACTAAGTAATCTGACACACATGAAAGACACAAATAAACGAGTAGTCTGTTTCTATAACTAAGTAATCTGACACACATGAAAGACACAAATAAACGAGTAGTCTGTTTCTATAACTAAGTAATCTGACACACATGAAAGACACAAATAAACGAGTAGTCTGTTTCTATAACTAAGTAATCTGACACACATGAAAGACACAAATAAACGAGTAGTCTGTTTCTATAACTAAGTAATCTGACACACATGAAAGACACAAATAAACGAGTAGTCTGTTTCTATAACTAAGTAATCTGACACACATGAAAGACACAAATAAACGAGTAGTCTGTTTCTATAACTAAGTAATCTGACACACATGAAAGACACAAATAAACGAGTAGTCTGTTTCTATAACTAAGTAATCTGACACACATGAAAGACACAAATAAACGACTAGTCTGTTTCTATAACTAAGTAATCTGACACACATATGCAGGACAAAAGCAAATACAGAAGATAATAAGTATTTCAGACATAACCAGGACTGCCAACTATACCTCGTGGAGCTGTCGGATTGGGAAATCGTGTTTTGGGGAGCTAGACCAACTAACGACTCTATTGTTGCAACCAAGTTCTAACATCATAGTTGCATTGTTAGGACATTTCAATGAAATGCTAAATCATAGAGTATTAGGGTGGCAAGGAATTTTTCTTTTGCGATTCACTGCTAAGTGACCTATTCACAAACCAGACTTTTATTTGTAATAATTTTGTCATTTCGGTTGCATTTTTCGAACAAATCAATTTTCCCCGCTATGTTGGTGGTGTTGATTTTTGTTTCTTTTTCAGCGTATTTTAACGTTTTACGCATTTTAATTTGAAACTGTGAGTTATATCATTACAAGTGTCACTTTAACAAATGTAATAAAAACACATAATTAATAAGTATTATCTTTCATATCTAGTTATGTAATAAAATCACATAATGTGCAGTATTAACACCTACCCATTTTAAGAAAATGTGTGTGTAAATGTAATTCAACATAACCACTATTGTGCTAGGCACATTTGCAGTCTATGGAAAAAAGTCAGTATTTTATCATTAACAAATGAGTCACTGACAGCTTTGTCAACAGCGATAAAGTTATCAATCCCAACGACGTGCAGAAATTTCCCCGTTCTCTCGCGATCAGGAACAATTTTCTCAACATCAGGATACCCCAAACCGACAACACCACCTAACTCTTTCTGTTTGATTGGCTAGTTCTCGTGCATTATATCATAAACTCTCTGTTCGTTTACATCTACTACTTCAGTTAATGGACGATCATTTGACGTGTTAGAGTAAATGATGTTTCTCCGTTCATGTTATATAATAAATGATGTTTCTCCGTTCATGTTATATAATAAATGACGTTCCTCCTTTCTAGAAGTCATTTAGCCACTATCTAAATGGATGTTCTTGTATCTATATTGAGATAGTTGCTTCTCCAAACACATTCTTCAGCCAAATGTGAATTACTTCAGCCAACAGCCTTCAACCACAAATATACTTCAGATCCACAGCCTTCAACCACAACTATAATTCAGACTAACAGCCTTCAACCACAACTATACTTCAGACCCACAGCCTTCAACCATAACTATACTTCTGACTTACAGCCTTCAACCACAACTATACTTCAGACCCACAGCCTTCAACCACAACTATACTTCAGACCCACAGCCTTCAACCACAACTATACTTCAGACCCACAACCTTCAACCACAACTATATTTCAGACTAACAGCCTTCAACCACAACTATACTTCAGACCCACAGCCTTCAACCACAACTATACTTCAGACCCACAGCCTTCAACCACAACTATACTTCAGATCCACAGCCTTCAACACAACTATACTTCAGACTAACAGCCTTCAACAACAACTATACTTCAGACTAACAGCCTTCAACCACAACTATACTTCATACTAACAGCCTTCAACCACAACTATACTTCAGACCCGCAGCCTTCAACCACAACTATACTTCAGACCCACAGCCTTCAACCACAACTATACTTCAGACTAACAGCCTTCAACCACAACTATATTTCAGACCCGCAGCCTTCAACCACAACTATACTTCAGACCCGCAGCCTTCAACCACAACTATACTTCAGACCCGAAGCCTTCAACCACAACTATACTTCAGACTAACAGCCTTCAACCACAACTATACTTCTGACTTACAGCCTTCAACCACAACTATACTTCAGACCCACAGCTTTCAACCACAACTATACTTCAGACTAACAGCCTTCAACAACAACTATACTTCAGACTAACAGCCTTCAATCACAACTATACTTCAGACTAACAGCCTTCAAACACAACTATACTTCAGACTAACAGCCTTCAACCACAACTATACTTCAGACCCACAGCCTTCAACCACAACTATACTTCAGACTAACAGCCTTCAACAACAACTATACTTCAGACTAACAGCCTTCAACAACAAATATACTTCAGACATACTACCTTCAACAACAACTATACTTCAGACTTACTGCCTTCAACTACAAATATACTTCAGACTTATAGCCTTCAACCACTACTATACTTCAGACTTATAGCCGTCAACAACAACTATACTTCAGACATGCAGCCTTCAACATCAAATATACTTCAGACTTACTGTCTTCAACAACAACTGTACTACAGACTTACTGCCTTCAACAACAACTATACTTCAGACTTACTGTCTTCAACCACAAATATACTTCAGACCTGCAGCCTTCAACAACAAATATACTTCAGACTTAATGCCTTCAACAACAACTATACTTCAGACTTACTGCCTTCAACTACAAATATACTTCAGGCGTATAGCCTTCAACTACCAATATACTTCAGACTTATAGCCTTCAACAACAACTATAATTCAGACTTACTGCCTTCAACAACAACTATAATTCAGACTTACTGCCTTCAACAACAAATATAATTCAGACTTACTGCCTTCAACAACAACTATACTTCAGACTTACTGCCTTCAACAACAAATATAATTCAGACTTACTGCCTTCAACAACAACTATACTTCAGACTTACTGCCTTCAACAACAACTATAATTCAGACTTACTGCCTTCAACAACTATACTTCGGGCTCGCAGTCTTCAACAACAACTATACTTCAACCACAACTATTTGCATCTGGTGTGTGTTCCATTCTAAAAACTAACCACAAGGAAGCTCTCTAACGCCAGCTTGCCGAACTATTTTTAAGTTGCGGAAAACTTTAGAAATTCACGTCAATGCCTTTCCCAGCATTTGTGTTTATTATTAGTGGGGAAGCAATTCATACGCGTCCAAATGGTTGAGATGCTGTGATATTTGTCCATCAACAATTGTGGAAGTCACACTATTTGTTCTCAGTTAGAATTATGACAAAGTCAACAATTGTGGGAGTCACACTATTTGTTCTCAGTTAGAATTATGACAAAGTCAACAATTGTGGGAGTCACACTATTTGTTCTCAGTTAGAATTATGACAAAGTCAACAATTGTGGGAGTCACACTATTTGTTCTCAGTTAGAATTATGACAAAGTCAACAATTATGGAAGTCACACTATTTGTTCTCAGTTAGAATTATGACAAAGTCAACAATTATTAAATAAAGAGTCTGAAGATCGCAAAGTGGATAAGCAAATAGACATTCCATGTAAGAAGGCAAGCCACATATGGGAACAGCAAGCTCATATTCTTCAACACAGACAATTCATTTCACCACAAAGAAACATATTATATTGAGTAGAACAGCTAGCTCATATTCTTCAACACAGACAATTCATTTCACCACAAAGAAACATATTATATTGAGTAGAACAGCTAGCTCATATTCTTCAACACAGACAATTCATCTCACCACAAAGAAACATATTATATTGAGTATATTCATTCCCATCTTGTGCTATCAGTGCTAAACATGGTTGCTCATGAATAAACTTGAAAGGAGACTAGTCATCAGACAGATGAGATGTTTAACAAAAGCGGTTTGGAGTGACCACAATAAAGACAGAAATGATATCTTAAGAGAAAGAGTGTGCGTTGAATCAGATCTAAATGACATACAGAGACAACAAATGAAATGGTTTGCTCATGTGGAAAGAATGCGAAGAGATTCTATACCAAACAAAACATAATATTAAAAGAGGAGCTTGAAGGAGAGCTAGTGGTAGACCCAGTGTAAAATGGACTGACAACTTCAGAGAAACGTTACACCAACACTTGGCAATAACTGGGTGGCCAGAAGGGCAAGATCTACAAGTTTATATTTCCCTCGGCGTATGAAGGGGTATAAGAGAGAGATAGAGAGAGAATATGTCACATTATGTCATTGCAGACGGTTGTACACAGGTTGTTATCGATACATTACCATTTTACCCGTTTGTCAATGTGATAACAATTAGCATAGGATTGTGCTCTGTCAATGTGATAACAATTAGCATAGGATTGTGCTCTGTCAATGTGATAACAATTAGGTAGGGAACAGGCAAATAATTGCAATGCTGCGGTAAAGCTGGTAGCAAGGAGCCAATGGTGGGGTGTGCTAAACACTCCAAGGTATGGTGACAGCTTTACAAATAAAGAACACAACACAATACTGACGTTTCGGCCTGTGGCCTTCTTCAGAATACATGGACAACGACAACAAGCGGTGAAGCACAATTACTACATGTTAGATGATAAAGTGGAGGGCGAGGAAAGTAGGATGCAAAAATAAGAAAAGAGAGAAATGAATTTTACATGATGAGAGGTATGATGGGCGTCAAAATATATAAAATAGAAAAAGAGAGAGAAAAATGTATAATAAATTGTACTTAGCTGAGCTCAGAGCAGGGAGCAGGAAAACTGTAATCCGTGCTGAAACCAGTCGGAATGACTAAATGACTAAAAGCGCAGAGAACGTGTATAGAAAGCAACACGTGACAAAGACAGGTCAGTAAAGAGGGCAAAAAGGATCAAATTTCGGGAAAACCAAAAAAGGGGGGGGGGGAAAGGGGCATAGACGAGGATACTCCGGGGACACAACAAGCAATACATATAAATCACTCAACAATGGAAGTGAGAGATCACGCGAGAGGTTAAGAGAAAGAAATAGAATGACACGACAAAGTAGTAAACTAGGCAGTGGGTGAGAGAGATGGACTCTACAGAATGGATGGCCTCGAACTGAACGAGTTGAGAGGTAGGTCAACGAAAGGAAGGATTGGATACTGGAGGAAGAGATACGGTGAGGAAGAATAATAAAGCCGGTATAATGAGAAGGGCGATAGAGGGGTGGTCCGGAGGAAGTTAGTCTATCGGGAGGTAGGGAAGTATTGGAGGAGGAGGTATGGAGAGGAGGGATAAGAAGCAGGTATGTGAAAACTGGATAGGGGGAGAGGCGGTAGGTCAGAAGTGAATGGAAAAAGAGAAAGTCTGGAAGAAGTGGAGCAATAGGGGATGGTGTGCAAGAGGTATGAACCATAGGAGGTAAAGAAGTAGGGAAATGATAGAACAAAGGGGGAATGAAAGTGGGCATCAGGATAAGGGGGATACTGGAATAGTAGGTATAGATGAGTAGTGACTACAAGTTAATAGAGAGGAGAGGGGTGAGCTAGGAGTAGATCAGCAGAGGGGTGGTAGGAAGGACGAGGGACAATAGAGGTGGGCAGAGAGATCGTACGTACAGTCCAGGTGGAGAGGTGATATAGTGATAAAGAGGTAAAGGACATGAAGATAGTCAGAAGAGAAAAAGGTGTAGGGAGAGGGGGGGGGTTTAGGAGGAAGAAGGCAAGATGGGGGTTACTCAAAGAGGATATGAAAAGCAGGGATGGACGAGGAGTAGAGGACCCAAGAAGAGAAATAGGAAGAGAGGTCCATAGGTAGGAGGATGGAGTCGGAGGCAGGAGGGTCCTCAGAGGGACAGGGATACATTGATGCCACGAGGGGTGAGGCAGCCCAACGAGCGATCAGACATTGTGCTCTGTCAATGTGATAACAATTAGCATAGGATTGTACTCTGTCAATGTGATAACAATTAGCATAGGATTGTACTCTGTCAATGTGATAACAATTAGCATAGAATTGTACTCTGTCAATGTGATAACAATTAGCATAGGATTGTGCTCTGTCAATGTGATAACAATCAGCATAGGATTGTACTCTGTCAATGTGATAACAATTAGCATAGGATTGTGCTCTGTCAATGTGATAACAATTAGCATAGGATTGTGCTCTGTCAATGTGATAACAATTAGCATAGGATTGTGCTTTGCCAATGTGATAACAATTAGCATAGGATTGTGCTTTGTCAATGTAATAACAATTAGCATAGGATTGTGCTTTGCCAATGTGATAACAATCAGCATAGGATTGTACTCTGTCAATGTGATAACAATTAGCATAGGATTGTACTCTGTCAATGTGATAACAATTAGCATAGAATTGTACTCTGTCAATGTGATAACAATTAGCATAGGATTGTGCTCTGTCAATGTGATAACAATCAGCATAGGATTGTACTCTGTCAATGTGATAACAATTAGCAATGGATTGTGCTCTGTCAATGTGATAACAATTAGCATAGGATTGTGCTCTGTCAATGTGATAACAATTAGCATAGGATTGTGCTTTGCCAATGTGATAACAATTAGCATAGGATTGTGCTTTGTCAATGAGATAACAATTAGCATAGGATTGTGCTTTGCCAATGTGATAACAATTAGCATAGGATTGTGCTCTGTCAATGTGATAACAATTAGCATAGGATTGTGCTCTGTCAATGTGATAACAATTAGCATAGGATTGTGCTCTGTCAATGTGATAACAATTAGCATAGGATTGTGCTCTGTCAATGTGATAACAATTAGCATAGGATTGTGCTCTGTCAATGTGATAACAATTAGCATAGGATTGTGCTCTGTCAATGTGATAACAATTAGCATAGGATTGTACTTTGTCAATGTGATAACAATTAGCATAGGATTGTGCTCTGTCAATGTGATAACAATTAGCATAGGATTGTACTTTGTCAATGTGATAACAATTAGCATAGGATTGTGCTCTGTCAATGTGATAACAATTAGCATAGGATTGTACTTTGTCAATGTGATAACATTTAGCATAGGATTGTACTTTGTCAATGTGATAACAATCAGCATAGGATTGTGCTCTGTCAATGTGATAACAATTAGCACAGGATTGTACTTTGTCAATGTGATAACAATTAGCACAGGATTGTACTTTGTCAATGTGATAACAATTAGCATAGGATTGTGCTTTGCCAATGTGATAACAATTAGCATAGGATTGTACTCTGTCAATGTGATAACAATTAGCATAGGATTGTACTTTGTCAATGTGATAACAATTAGCATAGGATTGTGCTCTGTCAATGTGATAACAATTAGCACAGGATTGTACTTTGTCAATGTGATAACAATTAGCACAGGATTGTACTCTGTCAATGTGATAACAATTAGCATAGGATTGTACTTTGCCAATGTCACAGTAACCCTCGACAGATTCATATTTGACGAGCTCTAAAGAGGGAGAAGTCCATACATTCAAAACGAGCTGATGAATAGCTGATTACGTAATAGCGTGCTCGTGAGTTGTGGTTACAGTCGAGGCTGCCTGGAGGGCGAGAACTAAAACCGTATTACAACCATCGACTCTCAAAGAACGTCTGAGACGATGTGATTTAAGTGACCTATAGTAGCTCAACGTCAGTTTCCCCACTTACGACAGTACTCTAATCAATGATCTGTCTGCTTTAGAGGCGTGAATTTGGCAAACTATCTTGGTAGGAGTCATTATGTGCCACATCGGTTGGCGTAGGCGATCATGTCCTTCTACAATCTTCTATCTACCGTGCATCGTATCAGTTCTGTTGTTGATTGTTTTCCATGCCATGACACCAAGCTATCCAGTATTTTCTCTCTTTGTCGTCCGCGATTTCTCTTTTCTTTTATTTTGCCAGTTGTGACCAAGTATTCCAACTTTCCTCTTCTCATGATGTGCCCGACAAATGTTGATTGCTTCTTTCTGATGTTTTTTAGGAGTTCACTTTTTGTGTTGGCCTCTTTGAGAACTTCCTCATTGGACTTTTTAGCTGTCCAGGGAACTTTCAACATTCTTCTGACAAATCCCATCCCTGTGGCCTCTAATCGTCTTTTCATTTGTTTCTCTACTGTCCATGATTCGCTTGGTAGGAGTAGGGAGGGAGTTTGGGTAGAAGAAGATTGCAGAGTAAGTATAGAAAAAGAAGAAGGCAACATGTTGTTATGTCCCTCGTTGTGCTCTTTACACTCAACATGTTGAGAGAATCAGCAACACAGGTTAAGTTGCTACCGCATTTTTTGCCACATAGTATTTGAACGCTGTTTTTAAATTCATCATTTAAGTGCCTGGCAATGCGCTAAGGAAATAGACGGTTAACCCAGTAACTTCGTCACTTAACTGAATGTGGTCGTTTAAACACGGAAGCATATATGCAGTAGCGCCCTAACCGTCTGTCCATCCATTCGTTCATCCATCTTTCTATCTCCAGCCGGCTAGTCAGCTACACAGCTTTAAAATCTATCCGTTTATTTAACTTTCTGTTTGCTTGTCTGTCTGTTTGCTTGTCTGTCTGGTTTGCTTGTCTATTTGCTTGCTTGTCTGTATGTCTGTCTGCCTGCCTACCTGTCTTTTTGTCTTCTATCTATCTATCTATCTATCTATCTATCTATCTATCTATCTATCTATCTATCTATCTATCTATCTATCTATCTATCTATCTATCTATCTATCTATCTATCTATCTATCTATCTATCTATCTATCTATCTATCTATCTATCTATCTATCTATCTATCTATCTATCTAACTATCTATCTATCTATCTATCTATCTATCTATCTATCTATCTATCTATCTATCTATCTATCTATCTATCTATCTATCTATCTATCTATCTATCTATCTGTTTGCCTGCCTGCCTGTCTGCCTGCCTGTCTGTCTGTCTGTCTGTCTGTCTGTCTGTCTGTCTGTCTGTCTGTCTATCTATCTATCTGTCTATCGGTCGGTCTGTTTGCCTGCCTGCCTGTCTGCTTGCCTGTCTGTCTGTCTGTCTGTCTGTCTGTCTGTCTATCTATCTATCTATCTGTGTGTCTGTCTATCTGTCTGTGTGTCTGTCTGTCTATCTACCAGTCTGTCTATCTGTCTGTTTGTCTATCTGATTTTTTATATGTCTCTCTTTCTCTTTGTCTGCTCCTCAATTTGTTGTCTGTCTTCTCTGTGTTTGTCTGCCTGTTCACTTCTCGAACCTTCATGATACATTCACACCTGTCCATAATTTGCTTTTGTTTTCCTACCTTTTCCTTTTCCTTTTCCTTTCAGTTTCTTCTTTTTCCTCTCACACTTCCCGTTATAGCCAGCAGCCATATTGAACAAGACATGCATCTACACCACCTCATTTCACGCTATGCCACGCATTTGAGAAGATCGTCATATTGTCTATTTGCTCTAAATACAAGAAGCAAATTCAAATACATGTTAATGTATTATCTCATCTACATTGCTTGTATTTTGTTTCCCTATATCTTCTATTTGTGCAATCCATTTTTGATAATACAAAAGAAGAAAATGATATCTTAAATGTTATGTAGAGCCAATCTTAACATATGGAAGTGAATCATGGACACTAAATTGGACAACAGACAAGAAAATCCATGGAGACTGTAGAAATGTGGTTTTACAGAAGAATGTTGAGAATATCATGGACAGCTAAGAAGAGTAATTAAATCGTTCTGAAAGAGGCCAAAGTAAAAAAGAGAGACAATATCCAATATTAGGAAGAAATAGTCATCATTTTTGGCCATATATTGAGAAGGGAACAGCTGGAATATATTTAGACAACGGGGAAAATTGAGGGACGCAGAGATAGATGAAAGGAAAGATACCAGACAGCTTAAAAGAATGGATTGGCAGAAAGTCAGCAAGAAGAATGATAAATTACAGTCAAGATCGAAAGTTGTGGAGAGACGTGACCACCTACGCCAGCAGGCATGATACTAGATGATGATGATCTCTGCTTTCAGAATTGTTCATGACGAACCGAGCCGTTGGGGTTAACACATTCTTTTAAAAATGAGTACCAAAGATTTGTCGACTTCTCAGGGAAGTAAAGGAGACTCCAATGTTAAGTTAATCCTATTGCATGGCTGTGAAGCATGGAGAAAAGAAATTATAATCATGAAGATACAGACTTTCATTAATGGATGATTGCGCAGAATAAAAGGATGGAAATAGTAGGACAAAATCACTAACATAGAATTATGGAAATGTATTAGTGAAATACCAGTGGATAAAGATACACGAAGATGATGGCGCTGGACGGAACGCAACTGAGTTGCGGAAGCCAACTGAGAGTGTTACACAATGGACTCTTTTTTGGAATCCCTAAAGAAAAAGTCAGAGGAAGACTAAAATATTCTTGGAAAAAAACAGATGGAAGCAGAGATGAAGATGATGGGAAGAGATGGAATGATCTTGTAAGAACTGCGGGACATAGAATGGCTTGGAAAGTGTTTGTTGAAGACCTTTGCTTCACGGTGAGTTAAACGGTAGAAGAAGAAGAAGACGACTAATAAACGACGGCGACGAAGAAGAGGAAGAAGTAGAAGAAAAGTGAACTGACGTTTAATTGAACTCGAAAGATAAACTCCATTGCACAACAAAACTCTATAGTGCTCAGATCAGCTCCTCATAGTGCTCAGATCAGCCCCTCATAGTGCTCAGATCAGCCCCTCATAGTGCTCAGTTCAGCACCTCATAGTGCTCAGATCAGCCCCTCATAGTGCTCAGTTCAGCTCCTCATAGTGCTCAGATCAGCCCCTCATAGTGCTCAGATCAGCCCCTCATAGTGCTCAGATCAGCCCCTCATAGTGCTCAGATCAGCTCCTCATAGTGCTCAGTTCAGCTCCTCATAGTGCTCAGATCAGCCCCTCATAGTGCTCAGATCAGCCCCTCATAGTGCTCAGATCAGCCCCTCATAGTGCTCAGTTCAGCTCCTCATAGTGCTCAGATCAGCCCATCATAGTGCTCAGATCAGCCCCTCATAGTGCTCAGATCAGCCCCTCATAGTGCTCAGATCAGCCCCTCATAGTGCTCAGATCAGCCCCTCATAGTGCTCAGATCAGCTCCTCATAGTGCTCAGATCAGTTCCTCATAGTGCTCAGATCAGCTCCTTATAGTGCTCAGATCAGTTCCTCAGCAAGTTCCCAAGTATGAAACACCCTCGCGACACTTTAGCGAAAGTGTTCTAGATGTACTCAGCTCAGATGCACAACCTCCGTAACACCGGCGAAGAAGGCCTGGCGTTATACCGACCAAAATAAAAACCGTGCTGTTGATTACGGAAAGATATGCTCGCTAACACTATATCACACGTTCGCTTATAATTGCATTAAACTGGCTACAAATTCAACATCGTCACTATTTGTTGTTGCTTTCGCCAGCTTTCAACTCTGACGAAGTCCCTTGAGACTAGGAACTGAATTTTGCGTGTTATTCCATTTTCCCTGGCAGCCGTGTGCACAGGGGTCCCTCGCCGCACAGGCAGATAACTCCGACTTCGGAGGTACTCTTTTTTTTTCGTCGATGAGTAATTGACGTTTCAAGCCGGGCCTCGCTGCTGGGACCAGGGGTGGTTGCCGCAGAGAGAAATCATAAATAAAAATCCCAATCGATGGAGCCGTGATTTGAACCCACAACCTCTCTGTCCCGAGGCCGGCGTCCTACCTCGAGACCAACCAGTCCCCCATGGACTGGAATATGAGGAAACTGCAACAAAGAACACTTTTCATACATAGCCTGCAATGGTTCCTGCCACCTATCCATCATACACCAGAAGTTCACGTCCTCCCGAAAGTGATTTAAAAATGTATAGCGCTTGATGATGTTAGGCCATCGTTGTTGACTCCAATTCCGATCATATAAACACACAGTTAGTCGTCAGATTATCCCCGCCGCACATCAAACAACAGACCGTAAGTTTAGCGTAACGCCAGTCTAGGGATTTACAATGAGCCATTACGATGACGTAGCACACATAATAATGTCGGACACATTGCAATGACGCGCCCTTTAGAATCCTGATTACTCTAGTGAATGTAGTCTACGACGAACAAAACACGGTGCAAATTCCCTACAGAGATAAAACTGCGGCTGACGATGGATTTCACATTAATAAGTAACATGGAAATAATTTGCGTCAAGCAAATCCAACAACGGTCATGAACAGCACCAATGTGACGTAAAGCGCAGAATAAGCCTAGACGATGGAAGGTCACATTCACAACACTTGATTTGTTGAAAATGGAATATCGCCGGCGTACGACATTGTTTTATCAGCGCAGATATAATAAATAGATCATTATCTTGACTTTAACGCATAGGAGTGCGATGGAGAACTGAAATTAATCAGACATCGAACGCATTTTTTGCAGCGATCGAGAGAACGTGGGCTAGATCCGCCATCTTAGAAACGGAACACTAGTCGAGATTCATCGACAGATTTTTCTACTTTAGAGTGTTGGTCAAAGCGGTTTCATTGGATATTACCGGGCTGTGTACGCTACAGATATCAAAGTAGCAAGTAGTAAATGAAACAAGCCACTTATAATTTAGCAACTGCGTAACATTGCAGAGAAGTGAACAATCTGCTGCTCTAGAACTTGTAAAGTAATTATATGGAAAAATACAGCTATAAGTTACAAGTTGGGCTGACACGTCTCGAGGTTTGGCGGTGAAGATATAAAATTAATTAAAATTTATGGGACAGTGATTCTCAAACAGATGAAGTGTGGCACTGTATCAAGAGTAGACACACGAATAATATGACGGATAGGCGGCAGAAACAATTGAGACTCTGTCTGAAAAGTGTTCCTTGTTGCAGTTTCCTCATATTCCAAGTCTGGCTTGCAGCCGGGGCTACTGAGTTTAGTGCTCTGTGCACACCATCAGCTGTTTTTCATCCGGATCGTGTTTCGATATTCCGATTGTTTACGATGAATGATGATATCTTATGACGAAAGACAGTTTAGCTGCGTTCACTTTTGTACCGCTTGGCCTTGTCTTTTGGCATGTGCTGTGGCTGCTATGATAGGGACTGCAGCTACCTTTCTTTGTTTGGATCCTTCAATGAGATGAGTTTTAATTCGGATGATTCCACTGGCACGGGCGGTTGAGCAATTATGGATTTTAATTCGTTTACAGTGATACCGGGGCCTTCGACTAACCATAAACATAACTGCTGTATATGCGTACGATTTGATATGAAGGTGTGTGCTGCCGTGTATTTTAAGATGACAATAACACATTTTAAAACAAATATTTTAGGTTAGCGATCATGTCACAATGGCCCTTGCAGTAGAGCCACTGAAGAAAATACAAGCTCGTGAGGTTTTGGGCATATCTTAGATTGTAACACGAATGAACCAATTTGCAAAATGTTAAAACAAGCAATCGGAGTACATGATGATCGTTTGGCTATTGTGAAGAAACGCAGAATTAAATTGATTGGACACAATTAAATTATTTATATTGATTGTATAAGCAAGCAAGGACAATTCTGTAACAGAGCAACTATAATTTTGAAAGGCACGAGAATGAGTGGCAGACAGAAAAAGATCATCATCATCAAGTACCGGGCCTGCTGGTGTAGGTGATCATGTCTCTCCACAACTTTCGATCTCGACAGTTATTTATCATTTCTGTTGTTGACCTTCTGCCAAGCCATTCTCTTAAGCTGTCTGGTATTTTTTCTCTTTGCTTCCCTCTATCTATTCGTCCCTCAATTTTTTCCACTTGTTACAATAGATTCCAATTGTTCTCTTCTCATTACATGGCAAAAAAATGATGATTGTTTCTTCCTAATGTTGGAAATTAGCTCTCTTTTTGCTTTGACCTCTTTCAGAACATTTTCATAACTCTTCTTAGCTGCCCATGGTATTCTCAACATTCTTCTATAAAAACCCCTTTCCATATGTTAAGACTGGCTCTACATAACATTTAAGAACTCTTTTTCTTGTTTCTATTGTCAAAAATGGATTGCACAGTACCTTCCTCATTTTTTGGAAAGCTGCTTTTACCTGAGCCATTCTGCACCTCACCTCTTTTGTACATCTTCCGGGGAAGACTCGGGTAAGACTAAGGGAGGTTACCCCGAAGTAAAAAAGTATTTTTAGGCTCCTAAAAAACGTTAGAAAGAAGCAATCAACATTTTTCTGGCACATCTTGAGAAGAGGAAAGTTGGAATACTTGGTTACAACTGGCAAAATAAAAGGAAAGAGAGATCGCGGACGACAAAGAGAGAAAATACTAGATGGCTTGGTGTCATGGCATGGAAAACAGTCAACAACAGGACTGATACGATGCACTGTAGATAGAAGATTGTGGAGGGACATGATTGCTTACGCCAACCGGCATTGCACATTATGATGATGATTTTGTTTTCGAAGACACTAAAGTCAGGAAGTGATGTGCAAACTTCACCTTTACCAACGTTAGCGATGCTCGATAGTTGATCTTGTCAACCCAATTTGACAAAGCGCGTTGGCAAGAATTGTGACTTGCTTGCCTGAGCTTTAGGGTTTGGACTAGTTCAGCCATTTTGTTCTCTTTCTTTCCTTTTCTGTTCTTCTCTTTCCTGGCCAGGACAACGAAATAGACAGTGACCAAAACGACTTCCCAATAATAGTTTTCTCAACTTTGCACAATCCGTGGCCATCGTTCACAGCATCCCCAAGTCTGGTACACGCTGTGTATTTCCGCTTCTATTTTTCTCCATTGTGCTATTCAAAATACTATGGCCATGTCAACAAACATTGCAGGCTGGAAAGGACGACGATGGAAGGCATGGTTCCAGGAAGAGTCGATTCACCTGCCATGCCAGTAAGAGGTGATTCACCTGCCATGCGAGTAAGAGGTGATTCACCTGCCATGCCAGTAAGAGGTGATTCACCTGCCATGCGAGTAAGAGGCGATTCACCTGCCATGCGAGCGGGACGTAACTCTGCTAGCGGGACGTAACTCTACTAGCGGGACGTAGCTCTGCTAGCGGGACGTAACTCTGCTAGCGGGACGTAACTCTGCTAGCGGGACGTAACTCTACTAGCGGGACGGAACTCTGCTAGCGGGACGTAGCTCTGCTAGCGGGACGTAGCTCTGCTAGCGGGACGTAACTCTGCTAGCGGGACGTAACTCTACTAGCGGGACGTAACTCTGCTAGCGGGACGTAGCTCTGCTAGCGGGACGTAGCTCTGCTAGCGGGACGTAACTCTGCTAGCGGGACGTAACTCTACTAGCGGGACGTAACTCTACTAGCGGGACGTAACTCTACTAGCGTGACTCAACTCTACTAACGTAACGTAACTCTACTAGCGTGACGCTGCCGTTCAAGGTTCACGTTTACGAGTTATGGATGGTTGACAGAATCCCTGCTCGCAAAGCTGAAAACGTAATGGTGGTTGTGTTGTGCACAGACCTTCGCTTAAGCTACCTCTGACGGTCAGACTCTGACATCATGTAGTAGAATGTGTTGTATTTCACTGTTTGTTGTTGTTGTTGTTCTCGTTTTATGAAGAAGGCCGCATGTAGACCGAAACGTCAGTATTTTGTTGTGTTCCTTCCTTGTAAAGCTGTCACCTTGTAGGAGTGTACGTTACATCCCACTACTTGGCTCCTTGCTACCAGCTTTACCGCAGCACTGCTATTATTTGTCTGTTCCTGTCTTAGACTAAACTAAACTAAAAACTAAACTAACTAAACTAAACTAAACTAAACTAAAATAAACTAAACTTAACTTAACTTAACTAAACTAAACTAAACTAAACTAAACTAAACTAAAATAAACTAAACTAAACTAAACTACACTTTTATTGCAGCCCATATCTGTATGGCCTTTATGGCATTAGTGTCTCAATACTGGGTGCTGCTTTACTGAACAGCGTCTCTCGTGGCTGAATTTGTCAATATTGGGCAGACAGATCCAACCACAGAACGAACAAGGTGTATTTGCGGTACCTGGCCTTGTCTCTTTTCTCTTGCACCTTTTGTCTTCTGAAATTAATATCAGCACTGTCTCGAAAGTTGTAACATTTTTTTTTATTTTTGTCCTCGACGTGCTACGATCTGCAGCCACATTTTTCCAACCCATGTCAATTTTTTTTTTTTTTTAGGTAAATCACGTTACTACTTTTCAAACCTACTTTAACCTTGTTATATAAAAAAAAAACAACACAGCAGCTTTTAATCCATTGTGTTATCCACAACCAGGGAACCCTGCGTGTGAACCTCAAGCTACACGATACAAAATTATGAGAACCACTTTTCTAGTCACATTCAGAACCTGGCCAGTTTATGACATCGTAAATAAAAATATGCAGGTGATGTCAAGGACAAGACCGCAGTTATCAAAGTTGTTACCTGATCACGTTAGCAAGATAGCACGGTTACATAACTGACTTGCTTCTCGGGCGTGAGTGTATATCAGGATATCCACTCCACTGTAGAGCGCAGCTTGTGTGCAAATAATCTATTTTAATAAATGAGATTCCAGGCAGATTGAGTCGCTGAGTGGATTTTTGAGTCGACGACGATTATCTTATGTTATGGATTACGCAAATTGAATTTGAAAAAGTAAAAGTAAACAATGAACCTGGCAGCTTGAGTTAAACCATAACAATAAACATAGCATCATCATCATGTGCCATACCGGTTGGCGTAGGCGATCTTGCGTTTCCATAATCTTCTATCTACAGTGCATCGTATCAGTTCCGTTGTTGACTGTTTGCCATGTCATGACACCAAGCTATTCAGTATTATCTCTCTATGACGTCCACGATCCCTCTTTCCCCTCTTTTCTTTTTGCCAGTTGTAACCAAGTATTCCAACTTTCCTCTTCTCATGATGTACCCGAAAAAAATGTTGATTGTTTTTTTTCTGATGTTTCTTTGGAGATCCCTTTTTGTGTTGGCTTCTTTGAGAATTTCCTCATTGGTCTTTTTAGCTGTCCAGGGAACTTTCAACATTCTTCTGAGAAATCCCATCTGTGGCCTATAATCGTCTTTTCACTTGCTTGTCTACTATCCATGATTTCTCTTTATCCACGTTAGTACTGGCTTTATATAGCACCGATGAACTCTCTTTCTCACTTCTATTGACATAGATTTGAAATTCGAAAAGTATGTATAAAAATGAACATTTCCGCTATAGTTTAAAAAAGACAGTTATAAAATTATAAACATTTCGGTCACAAGCTTTCGTCAGTATGACAAGACAGTACACACACGCAAGAAATGTACATAGATTAGACTTGTTCTTTAGTTATGTCTTTTTTAGCAATTTAAAAAATCTGTGTTGTGTTTTCTGGCTTGGATTTATGTGTTTTATTGATATAGTTTGTTTGTTATACTTGATGAAGGCTTTTGCCAAAACGTTGTAGTTTGTCCTGTTTATTTTATACATAGTTTGTAACTTTGCTTTAGTCACAGCCTTGACACCTTACAACACGAGGTGAATTGAAGTTTAATTATATATGGGCCCAAGATGCCCTAAGACGTACAACACCTGGGCTTAAAGATGTCAGAGACCTAGAGCTGATTGGTTGCTTCGGGATCACGTGCCAGAGTTAACCAATCAATAGCCAAGATAACCAGTTGTAGAGGAAAAGGCAACCGATAGTTGAAAATATCTGGCTTAGGTCGGACATTTTATACCCAAGTTAGCAAAATATCACAGCTTGCTGTAGATTGCAACACAACGTTTCTACGCCTATTTAACGTGCTTATAAGCTGATGATGAGGAGAAGTAGTTATTGGACAAACTCAGTAGTAGTTAATCGAAGGGCCCGGTATCAATTCAAAGGAATTAAAATCCATAATTGCTCAACCGCCCGAGCCAGTGGAATCATCCGAATTAACATCTCATCGTATTGAAAGATAAAAAAAACGAAAGACAGCTACAGTCCCCACCATCATAGCAGCTACAGCACACTCCAAAAGACATAAGGCAAAGCGGCATCGAAAGTGAACGCAACTGAACTGTCCTTCGTCATACGGTATCATCATTCATCGTAAACAATCGGAACATCAAAACACAATACGGATGAAAAACACAGCTCACGGTGTACACAGAGCACACAACTCAGTAGCTCCGGCAGCAAGCCGGGCTCGGAATATGAGGAAACTGCAACAAGAAACATTTTTCAGACAGAGTCTCCATGTTTCCTGCCGCCTATCTGCCATTTTGACCGAAAGGCTGGATGAACGCTAAAAAAAATAAGAATTGTATTCAAATGTATTGTTTTATATATAGCTAGATTTTGCTTACCACATAAGTTAAACTATTTGTACGGTCAGGACAAATTTACTGTGGAATTGCATCATTATCATCATCGAGTGCCGTCTCCGAAACGAAGGTTGGCTACCATGGAGCGCCTATTCTGCTCTGTCTTTTGCTTTGATGGTGCAGGTTGTGATAGGTTGATTTGTGTGGAATCGCACGTATGGATTTATATCACAACCATTATTGTTTTGTTTGTTATCATGTACAGAAGAAGGGTACGGCAAGAAAAGTTTGTGAAAATTGAAAACAAAAATTGAAAGAAGGGGTAAAAGAAAACAATGAGAAAAGCTACCGATAGAAAGGATGGTTTAGTAATACATCAAAAATAGAAATAAAAAACAACTACATAGACAGAAGACTGTTGAGAGACATGATTACCTTTGCTAACAGGTAGATTGGAAAAAACAGAGAAGAAGATGAAGAAGAAACGAGCCCAGTCACGCCACGTGGCGTGTTGGGAATATTGTAACAGTGCCCATAATTATGATTGATCTTCTGCATATTAATTTTGGGAATCTCTTCTTCTGCTTCTACCTTTCAGCTCCCTGAGGAGTATAGTAAAAAAAAAAAGTAAAGTACCCCCATCACGTCAAGTGGCGTGTAGGGAAATATGGTGTTAGTGATCATAAATTTTACAGACCTTCAGCACATGATTTTTGAGGTAATGTTGTCGGTATTACGCCCGTGCTGCTTTACTTTCCCAGAAAAAAAATCCGGTACCCATTTAAGGCTGGGTGAACCCGGAAGCCGTCGGTTGGGATCGAACCCTACCCCTTGTCCTTTGTAGTCCAGTTCACTAACCACTGAGCTATCGCGGCTCCCGCTGAGGAGCATAGGTCTTCAATAAACATTTTCCAAGCTTTTCTGTTTTTTTGCCATTTTTTTAAGATCATTCCATGTCTTCCCCATCATCTTCATCTCTGCTTCCATCTTTCTACAAGAATATTTTGGTCTTCCTCCTTGTCTTTTTCCATTGGTGATTTCAAAAAATGCCTGTTGTGTAATACTTTCAGTTGGCTTCCGCAGTGTGTCCTATCTTGCGCCATTGTCTTCGCTGTATCCCTTTATCAACAAATATTTGGCTAGTACATTTCCATAATTCTATGTTAGAGATTTTGTCCTGCCATTTCCATCTTTTATTCTGCTTAAGCATCCATTAATGAAGGTCTGTATATTCGTGATTGTTATTTTTGTTGTTTTGGGTAATATGGCCAGTAATACGCCCGCGCCTTTTTTTCTTTGCCATAAAGCAGTCTGGACCTAACCCTGGGTGGACCTTGAAGCCGTCGGTCAGGATCGACCCATCAGACTGGATACTTGATGATCATAATGACGATGGCGAAGTTAATACCTAGCAACATATAAGATATTATCCATTTCCTTTCACTACCAGAGATAAAACGTTTGTCAGTCACTGTTTTCTTGTTTCAAATATAAGTTTGTGTCTTTTTATGAAGAAGGATTTTCCATTCTTGTGGAAACCTTTTGCTAATACAAAACAAGGCAGACCAAGAGAATCGCCACGCAGAACAATTACTGGGGAAGACTCAACCATGAGACTAAAAGACAACAACGACCTACAGGAACTAACAGAAAATCGACAACCGTAGAGAACTATGACTTCCGCTCTATGTGTCCTTTTCGGCCCGAGAGGAAAACGAATGAATGAATATCATGTTTGTGGTAGTGGCTTCTACTTACTACTTTACGTCACTAATGTTGGTATGTTGGTAGTACCTCAATTACTTCCGAATATAAACGGCATATAATGAAATGGTGCACGTTTTGTATGAGTATAGCCGTGACGTCAGTCTGACATAGCAATAGAACATCAGCGGAAGGCAAGTAAGAGAAAATATATCATACCAGTACCGTGATTAAGCTAGAGCTACAGTGATACAAGTTTAAGCTAAACTAAACTAAACTAAGCTAAGCTAAGCTAAACTAAACTAAACTAAACTAAACTAAACTAAACTAAACTAAACTAAGCTAAGCTAAGCTAAGCTAAGCTAAGCTAAGCTAAGCTAAACTAAACTAAACTAAACTAAACTAAGCTAAGCTAAGCTAAACTAAACTAAACTAAACTAAACTAAACTAAACTAAGCTAAGCTAAGCTAAACTAAGCTAAGCTAAGCTAAACTAAACTAAACTAAACTAAACTAAGCTAAGCTAAGCTAAGCTAAGCTAAGCTAAGCTAAGCTAACCTAAACTAAACTAAACTAAACTAAACTAAACTAAACTAGAGAGGCAAAGCGTCTTTTCTGATTTCGTCATCCTTAAACTTGCTGGACGGAAGCTACCTTAAACTTTGACACTCTAGACACCTGCTAACGTTGGCCAGGCCCCTCCCGTCGTCATAGCGTGGAAGAAAAAATGTTCTATATCAGAACGCATTAGAGTGCACACCAGATGTTCTATTTTAGAACGCATTAAAAATGACACCAAATATTCTATCTCTAAATGCGTTAAAAACTACACAAGTTCTTCACTCTGTTATTGAGTTATTGAGTTATTGAGTTATTTGCGGGTCATCATCATTGCACTCCGAACATGTCCATAGGTGCTCTGATCCCCTCCTCAGCAATTCCCTCAGTGTCCAGCGACTGACGACTCCAGTTCTATGTTGGTTGATAAGTCTTCTTACACGGCCACTAAGTTTCTCATTTCTGGCTGTGCCCATCTTAACTCCCATTTCCATCATCCGAAGAAGTGACGTGGATCTGTGTTTGTCGAAGTCTTGTGCTCTTCCCACATCTCGGAGGGCATTGATGATGTCCACCCGATCCATTGGTTGCCCGTCCTCAACGACAGCGCAGCTAGCCAACCTGTCCGCTCTTTCATTTCCCCGTACTCCCGCATGTCCAGGGACATAGACAAAGGTGACCTTACGTATTTTGGATTTCTGCAACGACTCTACCCATTGCATGCGTACAGAGCCCGACTCCACTTTTTTAATCATGCTCATCGAATCACTCACTATACATGCGTGGGTGTAGTCTTGTGACTCTAACCATTTGAATGCCTTGGTCACTGCCATCGCCTCCATTGTCATGCTACTCGTGGTCGTGACGTATGCACCACTGTCTTCCTTGACTATTCTGCCTGCCGAGCGTGCTGTAAATGCCCATGCACTTCTTTGGTGTCGTCTTACAGATCCGTCTGTATAGATGACTGCATCTTTCTCATCGGTGTTATCGCAGATGAGACCGTTGACCTCAGCATTAACCACGACCGGGTTCTGTTCCCTACTTTTCCTGTCGAGTGTGACAACACACGAGAACGTCCCCTTCAACGACGTAGGCACCGGTATCCACTCCTAACCAACGTTGATATTGGTAAGCCCACATACCTGTTTGATGACATCTTCTGCTCGGCCCACCCATGATTTGCCTCTTTTAGCCTGGCCCTTTCACTGTGTTGAGCACGTGGTGCAATGGATGCTCTGTATCTGTACTAATCTTCAGGTATGCTCGTGCTCTCCAGATCTTGATTCTGTCATCCATGGTTGGAAAGTCAAGAAGATACCTCATTGCTACACAGGGAGTGTCCCTCGTACATCCCAGGATAATGCGCATGTCTTCAATGCATTCACTGTGCTCAATTGCTCAATTTACGTGTTTTTATTTTTAAAATATATGACGTGTAAACTATATATAGAATGCGCTGTACATGTGGAAAATGGCTTTAATCTTCACTTCCCCTCCTTCCGCCCCGCCCCCAAACCAACACGCTGCATCCACAGACCCAACCAGACACCAGTATATGAGATAAATGTTTTACAAGTTGTTTTTTTCTTGTTGTTTTTTTTTTAATTTAAACGTAATTAACCACAATTACACATCAAAGTTTTATACATTTGTTAACATGAAGCTTTTCAGTTTAACCACGCATTAAAAATATAGGGTCAAAAGAAAGGAAAGAAAGAGAGAAAGAAAGAAAGAAAGAAAGAAAGAGGGAAAGAAAGAAAGAAAGAATGAATGAATGAATGAAAGAAAGAATGAAAGACAGAGATAGGAAAGAAAGGAAGAAAGGAAGAAAGAAAGAAAAAAGTAAGTAAGAAAGAAAGAAAGAAAGGCAGGAAGAAAGACAGAAAGAAAGACAGGAAGAAAAGAAAATTCACGAATTTTGTGATCATAAAGCAGCCAAGAAAAAGAGTTCTTAAATATTATGTAGAGCCAGTCTTAACAACATATGGATGTGAATCATGGATAATAGGACAACAGACAAGAAAATCACAAGAGGCTGTAGAAATTGTGGTTTTACAGAAAAATGCTAAGAATAATAAGGACAGTTAAGAAGAGTAATGACAATGTTCTGAAAGAGGCCAAAGTGAAGAGAGCTAGTTTCCAATATTAGGAAGATACAACCATCATTTGTTTGGCCATGTAATGAGAAGAGAACATCTACAATATATTGTGACAACTGGGAAAATTGAGAGACGAAGAGATAGAAGGAAGCAAAGAGAAAAGGTACCAGACAGCTTAAGAGATTGGCTTGGCAGAAGGTCAACAACAGAAATGATAAATAACTGTCGAGACCGAGAGTTTTGGAGTGACATGATCACCTACGCCAGCAGGCAAGGTACTTAGATGATGATGATGAAAGCAGCCAAAGAAAACCAATGGAATTTTCAGATTGTGCTAAAATATGTCTTAATATTTTCTTGAGCCAGAATTTTAGTTTTAGTGATCAAATTCTATTTTTACAACTTCAATAATTAAGAGATTATAAAATTATATTCTTAGCAGCTTTTTATTCACATTAAGTAGTTTTAAAACTTGCTCTTCACATTTTTCTACTACCTGGTCTCTGCTCAACTGTTCCACTGCTATATTTCTATTTATAATTTTTATCTTTTGTGATTTACATCAGTACTTTCCTCCAAGAACTATACAACTCCCACTGTCCTATTTTGCACTGTTCATTATCCATTTTTTTAAATTTTATATTTTTGCCTCTTTTATTTTGCATTTTTTTCTGCTCGAAACACATCTTCCATTTCCACTTTCCTTCTCTTCGACTTCTCTATTTTCTGTTCCTTCTCTTCGACTTCTCTATTTTCTGTTCCTTCTCTTCGACTTCTCTATTTTCTGTTCCTTCTCTTCGACTTCTCTATTTTCTGTTGCCTCTCTTCGACTTCTCTATTTTCTGTTGCCTCTCTTCGATTTCTCTATTTTCTGTTGCCTCTCTTCGACTTCTCTATTTTCTGTTCCTTCTCTTCGACTTCTCTATTTTCTGTTCCTTCTCTTCGACTTCTCTATTTTCTGTTCCTTCTCTTCGACTTCTCTATCTTCTGTTCCTTCTCTTCGACTTCTCTATTTTCTGTTCCTTCTCTTCGACTTCTCTATTTTCTGTTCCTTCTCTTCAATTTCTCTATTTTCTGTTGCCTGTCTTCGAATTCTCTATTTTCTGTTGCCTTTCTTCCATTTCTCTATTTTCTGTTCCTTCTCTTCGACTTCTCTATTTTCTGTTGCCTCTCTTCGACTTCTCTATTTTCTGTTGTCTGTCTTCGACTTCTCTATTTTCTGTTGCCTCTCTTCGACTTCTCTATTTTCTGTTGCCTGTCTTCGACTTCTCTATTTTCTGTTTCCTCTCTTCGATTTCTCTATTTCCTTTTCCTTCTCTTCGACTTCTCTATTTTCTGTTGCCTCTCTTCGACTTCTCTATTTTCTGTTGCCTCTCTTCGATTTCTCTATTTTTGTTGCCTCTCTTCGACTTCTCTATTTTCTGTTGCCTCTCTTCGATTTCTCTATTTTCTGTTCCTTCTCTTCGACTTCTCTATTTTCTGTTGCCTCTTTTCGACTTCTCTATTTTCTGTTCCTTCTCTTCCACTTCTCTATTTTCTGTTGCCTCTCTTCGACTTCTCTATTTGTGTTGCCTGTCTTCGACTTCTCTATTTTCTGTTTCCTCTCTTCGACCTCTCTATTTTCTGTTTCCTCTCTTCGACTTCTCTATTTTCTGTTGCCTCTCTTCGACTTCTCTATTTTCTGTTGCCTCTCTTCGATTTCTCTATTTTCTGTTTCCTCTCTTCGACCTCTCTATTTTCTGTTTCCTCTCTTCGACTTCTATATTTTCTGTTTCCTCTCTTCGACCTCTCTATTTTCTGTTTCCTCTCTTCGACTTCTCTATTTTCTGTTTCCTCTCTTCGATTTCTCTATTTTCTGTTTCCTCTCTTCGACCTCTCTATTTTCTGTTTCCTCTCTTCGACTTCTCTATTTTCTGTTTCCTCTCTTCGACCTCTCTATTTTCTGTTCCTTCTCTTCGACCTCTCTATTTTCTGTTTCCTCTCTTCGACTTCTCGATTTTCTGTTTCCTCTCTTCGACCTCTCTATTTTCTGTTTCCGCTCTTCGACTTCTCTATTTTCTGTTCCTTCTCTTCGACCTCTCTATTTTCTGTTTCCTCTCTTCGACTTCTCTATTTTCTGTTTCCTCTCTTCGATTTCTCTATTTTCTGTTTCCTCTCTTCGACCTCTCTATTTTCTGTTTCCTCTCTTCGACTTCTCTATTTTCTGTTTCCTCTCTTCGACCTCTCTATTTTCTGTTCCTTCTCTTCGACCTCTCTATTTTCTGTTTCCTCTCTTCGACTTCTCGATTTTCTGTTTCCTCTCTTCGACCTCTCTATTTTCTGTTTCCGCTCTTCGACTTCTCTATTTTCTGTTCCTTCTCTTCGACCTCTCTATTTTCTGTTTCCTCTCTTCGACTTCTCTATTTTCTGTTCCTTCTCTTCGACTTCTCTATTTTCTGTTCCTTCTCTTCGACCTCTCTATTTTCTATTTCCTCTCTTCGACCTCTCTATTTTCTGTTCCTTCTCTTCGACCTCTCTATTTTCTGTTTCCTCTCTTCGACCTCTCTATTTTCTGTTTCCTCTCTTCGACTTCTCTATTTTCTGTTGCCTCTCTTCGACTTCTCTATTTTCTGTTTCCTCTCTTCGACTTCTCTATTTTCTGTTGCCTCTCTTCGACTTCTCTATTTTCTGTTTCCTCTCTTCGACTTCTCTATTTTCTGTTTCCTCTCTTCGATTTCTCAATTTTCTGTTCCCTCTCTTCGATTTCTCTACTTCCCGTGTCTTGTCTTCAACTCTTCTGTTTACTATACCCTATCTCTGATTTATATCTTCTAATTAACGACATAGATATCTCTATATTCGATTTCAACTCTACAGTTCTGCGTTCTGTTTAACACAACTACCAGACATAGTTCTACTCCTCATCCGCTGATTTCACTTCACGATTACACCTACACTCCACCACTAAGCCTCCAACAGTACTACTCTGGCTCTACAATTATGCATACACTCCACCACTAAGCCTCCAACAGTACTACTCTGGCTCTTATACGACCCCGACTGCACGACCCCGACTGCACGACCCCGACTGCACGACCCCGACTCTGTTCTACGACTACTCCATCACAGGCTTGGTTGTTACCGGAAATCTACTCCACATTTGCTTTCACGAAATCATTTACCCTTAATTAGGAGAGAGTTAGAGGTACCGCAATTATTCGATAACAATTGCTAACGTGTATGCTTTCAAATCCGGAATGCATGTTTTATCTTTGAAACACGAGAAGGTTAAATACAAGGAGTGGAAACGCAGCTTTAAAAAATGCGTTGGGAAATTTAAAGCATAAAATGTAATAGTAAAGGTAGTTCTATAGTAATTGTTATTAAAAAATGAAGTGATGGTGACAATCTTCGAACTGTAACGCGACTGTGCTACCGGCGTTCGGACAACCCGTGTTCGGACAACCCGTGTTCGGACAACCCGTGTTCGGACAACCCATGTTCGGACAACCCGTGCTCAGACAACCCGTGTTCGGACAACCCGTGTTCGGACAACCCGTGTTCAGACAACCCGTGTTCAGACAACCCGTTTTCGGACAACCCGTGTTCGGACAACCCGTGTTCAGACAACCCGTGTTCAGACAACCCGTGTTCGGACAACCCGTGTTCAGACAACCCGTGTTCGGACAACCCGTGTTCAGACAACCCGTGTTCAGACAACCCGTGTTCAGACAACCCGTGTTCGGACAATCCGTGTTCGGACAACCCGTGTTCGGACAACCCGTGTTCGGACAACCCGTGTTCCATTCCCGCTGGGAGCAGTCTGAGTTGTACTCGTGGTTGGAAAAAAAATACCCCTGGTCGACCCAGTCGCTGGCAGAAATGGGTGCCAAGGTAGTAGTCTGGGAAGGTGAGGGATAGCGCCTCGCATCGTGAGGTCCTCTTGTATGTCTCAGAGTCATGGGTGTTGACTAATACAAATAAAAAAATATTACAAACATGTGTAAACAACAAGGAAGATTCTAATAAAAATAACCTCTACTGGGATGAAACGTGTGAGACGAATGGCAGGAAACAGTCTGAGAGATAAGATTAGAAATAACGAACTGTGAAAAAACTTAGGAATAGCCCCCGCCATAGAATATATAAGGAAGCAACAGATAAAATGGTTTGGCCTCGTGAAAAGGCAAAAGATCCTCCATGTCTCTCCACAATTTTCGATCACGACAGTTATTTATCGTTTCTGTTGTTGACCTTCTGCCAAGACATTCTCTTAAACTGTCTGGTATCTTTTCTCTTTGCTTCTTCTACCTCTTCGTCCCTCAATTTTCCCAGTTGTTACAATATATTCCAGCTGTTCTCTTCTCATTACATTGCCAAAAAATTATGATTGTTTCTTCCTAATATTGGAAATTAGCTCTCTTTTTGCTTTGGCCTCTTTCAGAACGTTATCATTACTCTTCTTAGCTGTCCATGGTATTCTCAACATTCTTCTGTAAAACCACATTTCTACAGACTCCAGCGATTTTCTTGTCTGTTTCCTATTGTCCATGATTCACATTCATATCTTACGACTGGCTCTACATAACATTTAAGAACTCTTTTTCTTGTTTCTATTGTCAAAAATGGATTGCATAGTATCTTCCTCATTTTTTTGGAAAGCTGCTTTTGCCTGAACCATTCTGCATCTCACCTCTTTTGTACATCTTCCGTCTGAGGTTAACAAAGTTCCCAAATAATTAAATTCATTTACATTATTTAAATTATTTATATGCATCACCCATAACATGTTAACATGGACCGGCCTCGAGAGTCTCTTTCATTGCCTTTCACATCTAACCTCATGTAACAGTGTATCTCTATAGAGGATGTTACTCTTAAGTTAGGTTCCATGCATTGAAATCGGACCAATAACCGGAAACTCATTATACAGAGCTTCAAAGCAGGAGGCAATCCGATCACCAGAAGAGAAGACCCTGTCGAACAAGTGTTTCGGCACTTTAGCATCTTGACATTCTAGGGGAGGTGGGTTGAGTCATAACTCCCAGGCGTCGACCTCCTGCTGCATTGAACTCTAAGACTTACAGTATATTCGGTACATGATAATTACAATTACTCTGCTCAAATCTGATAGAATCTACTGTCTATACCAGCTAGTACACGACTGTCTCATCTTTAATCGACCACACTGGTGGCAACAGTCTATAACGGCTAGTTTTTTTTTTTTTTCGCGACGCCTTTTATATACACTCGCAACCACGCTGCTTCTTGTCATGATGTAACAAGCACGGTAAGGTGTGTCTGTCGAGAAGCTAATCGGTACAATTAATAGATCCTAGATTGTGCAACAGAGTTCGTGCACGTGGGTCTGGTTTTTTTTTGTCGAAGGTTCCCAGTTTTTCTATGAGAAGTTCGGGAGATCTATAGATGTGTCCAGAGTGCAGTGATGGTGATTCTAACATAACATACAATAACATACAATAACATACCATAACATACCATAACATACAATAACATACCATAACATAACCTAACCCATAGAATGATAATGTGCTTCGGAACATTAAAAAATATTGGTAATCGCACCATTCTCCCAAAAAGCTTCACGGCTTTGGAGGAACATAACTTTAGAGAAAAAAACGTTTTTTGTCATATTTTTGTTCACAACTTTATTGCACATTACCCCTTCCCCCATCCCAAGCAATAACCCGTCAACACTGACATAATTTACTTACATAATTTCCTTTGTCGCTGTTGCCTTTTAGCGTTGGGTGGAAATGCTTATCGCTCCAATGTTTCTGTTAGTTTATCTCGAACACGATACTCATCCTGACGTTTGTTATTCCATTAATCCATCGTCTTCTAGGTCTACCTTTCCCCTTTTCTTGATGCTTCCCAGCGTTTAAGATCTCTTAGGGATGATATCAATAATGGCACGAGTAAATAAACGTTACATTTTTGTAAAAGTAAAAACAATTATTTTTCTGTTCTCAGATTTACCAGAATTGAGAGAGAGGAGAAGAAGAAGAAATAGTTGGTAGACGAGTGAGGTAAAGATGGAAACGAGAACGAAAAAGAATGTCCGTCCGTCCGTCCGTCCGTCCGTCCGTCCGTCCGTCCGTCCGTCCGTCCGTCCGTCCGTCCGTCCGTCCGTCCGTCCGTCCGTCCGTCCGTCCGTCCGTCTATCTATCTATCTATCTATCTATCTATCTATCTATCTATCTATCTATCTATCTATCTATCTATCTATCTATCTATCTATCTATCTATCTATCTATCTATCTATCTATCTATCTATCTATCCATCTATCCATCTATCCATCCATCTATCCATCCATCCATCCATCCATCCATCCATCCATCCATCCATCCATCCATCCATCCATCATCCATCCATCCATCCATCCATCCATCCATCTATCTATCTATCTATCTATCTATCTATCTATCTATCTATCTATCTATCTATCTATCTATCTAATCTATTGACCTATATAGCCGATGCTGGCCCATAGGGTATAGGCCCAGATACTCTTTCTCTTATCTACATTTTTATTCTAGCAGTTTTCAATCCTTCTAAAGATATTTTATCCAATCTCGCCATTTGTCTATTTTCTATAAAAGCAAATCTATCTCATTGAGGGAACCGATTCCTGCTGCTCTTGCCTCACTGATCAATGTTTTGTCTCTCTGGGCCTGTCTCTTACTTGTTATGTGTTAGTAAACAATTGTCAAAGTTAACGCCTGGCCGTCAGGGGAGGTAATGTAATAGTGAAGAACATTACAACTCGCTCAACAAATAAGTAATAGACAGTAGTATTGTGAAGGTGAACGCCGTCAAGATTCCATCACTACAAACAGCCATATAAAGAATTCCCATAAAATGACAACCTCAATCAAAAAAATAATGGAACTCAGCACGATAACAATGTATTATCTGAAGCCTTTATAGGAAATAAAGGAATCAGCCTTAATAGCAGAAAGACAGAAGTAATGGTAGCAACAAAGAAAAAGACATCACCTCAGTGCAAAATAAAGACAAGTGGAACAATATTAAAATAGGTAAATGAATTTAAATATTGGGGAACTTTGTTAACCTCAGACGGAAGATGTACAAAAGAGATGAGATGCAGAATGGCTCAGGCAAAAGCAGTTTTCCAGAAAATGAGGAGGATACTATGCAATCCATTTTTGACAACAGAAACAAGAAAAAGAGTTCTTAAATGTTATGTAGAGCCAGTCTTAACATATGGATGTGAATCATGGACACTAGGACAACAGACAAAAAAATCACTGGAGTCTGTAGAAATGTGGTTTTACAGAAGAATGTTGAGAATACCATGGACAGCTAAGAAGAGTAATGAAAACGTTCTGAAAGAGGTCAAAGCAAGAAGAGAGCTAATTTCCAATATTAGGAAGAAACAATCATCATTTTTTGGCCATGTAATGAGAAGAGAACAACTGGAACATATTGTAACAACTGGGAAAATTGAGGGACAAAGAAATAGAGGGAAGCAAAGAGAAAAATACTAAACAGCTTAAGAGAATGGCTTGGTAGAAGGTCAACAACAGAAATGATAAAGAACTGTCGAGATCGAAAGTTGTGGAGAGACATTATCACCTACGCCAGTTGGCCCGGCACTTGATGATGATGATTATCGGTTGACGTTGATTCAAAGAAATAAAAAAAACTCCGAATTAATTCGTTTCAATTTAAGACCCAAAAAAGCCTTTAATGTGATAACAATCTTAAATATAAAATGTAATTAAATGGGGAAAACACACAAAGAATGCAACTAGTTTGATAATTCACAATACAAAATGAGAAGCTCGTGTAATTATATACATTATTCTGGCTAAACGGGCCTGTTAGGAGTGCTCTTATGTGGTATGTTCATTAAGGGTAGATTATAAGGGAAGACACAAGTTCTAAATAAAATATTGTTTGGTATATGGCCAGCTCTATTGGAGAGATTAAAGTGTGGGTTGTGTGGTAATAAAGGAAAGGAGACGAGGGAGTAATGGTGGTAATAAGGTAAAGGAGACGAGAGAGTAATGATGATTATACAATGAAGCAGACGTGAGAGTAATGATGGTAATAAGGTAAAGGAGACGAGAGAGTAATGATGGTAATAAGGTACATCAGATGAGAGAGTAATGATGGTAATAAGGTAAAGCAGATGAGAGTAATGATGGTAATAAGGTATATCAGATGAGAGAGTAATGATGGTAATAAGGTAAAGCAGATGAGAGAGTAATGATGGTAATAAGGTATATCAGATGAGAGAGTAATGATGATTATAAGATGAAGCAGACGTGAGAGTAATGATGGTAATAAGGTAAAGGAGATGAGGGAGTAATGATGATTATAAAATGAAGCAGACGTGAGAGTAATGATGATAATAAGGTAAAGGAGACGAGAGAGTAATGATGGTAATAAGGTAAAGCAGATGAGAGAGTAATGATGGTAATAAGGTAAAGCAGATGAGAGAGTAATGATTTTTGTAAGTTAAAGCAGACGAGGGAGTAATGATGGTTATAAGATGAAGCAGATGAGGGAGTAATGATGGTTATAAGATAGAGGAGATGAGGGAGTAATGATGGTTATAAGATGAAGCAGATGAGGAAGTAATGATGATTATAAGATAGAGGAGATGAGGGAGTAATGATGGTTATAAGATAAAGCAGATGAGGGAGTAATGATGGTTATAAGATGAAGCAGATGAGGGAGTAATGATGGTTATAAGATGAAGTAGATGAGGGAGTAATGATGGTTATAAGATGAAGCAGATGAGGGAGTAATGATGGTTATAAGATGAAGCAGATGAGGAAGTAATGATGGTTATAAGATGAAGCAGATGAGGGAGTAATGATGGTTATAAGATGAAGCAGATGAGGGAGTAATGATGGTTATAAGATAGAGGAGATGAGGGAGTAATGATGGTTATAAGATAAAGCAGATGAGGGAGTAATGATGGTTATAAGATGAAGTAGATGAGAGAGTAATGATGGTTATAAATGAAGCAGTGAAAGAAGCAGAAGTAGAGAAAGTAATAAAGGCTTATAAGAGAATGATGAGTAATGTAGCTGTAATAGTTACGGTAGTAGTAATTATTGTAGAAGTAGTAGTAGTAGTTGCGATTTTAGTAGCATCAGTTGTTGTAGTATTTGTAGTAATAGGAACATTGATCAGTAGTTTTTTTTTGTTGTTGCTTTAACTGTAGAATAAATCGTTGTAGCAGTGTTTGTTGTAGGAGTAGTAGTTATTGTAGTAGTAATTGTTTCTGCAGTAGTTGTATTTGAAATAGCAGTAGTTGTTATTGCAGTAGCTGTATGTGTTGTAGTAGTGGTATTTATAGCAGGATTAGTAGTATACATGGTGGTAGGAGCTGTAGTAGTAATTGTAGAGGTGTGTTAGTAATTGTAGTAGTAGTTGTAGCAGTAGTGGCAGCTGTAATAATTGTAGCTGTTGTAGTAATAGTCGTAGTTTTAGTCGTAGTTGTAGTAGTAATTGTAGTAGTAGTTGTAGTAGTAGTGGTAGTAGTAGTTGTAGTATTAGTTGAGTAGTAGTTGTAGTGGTAGTTGTAGTAGTAGTTGTAGTAGTAGTTGTAGTAGTAGTTGTTGTAGTAGTAGTTGTAGTAGTAGTAGTGGTAGTTGTAGTCGTAGTTGTAGTAGTAGTGGTAGTGGTAGTTGTAGTAGTACTAGTAGTAGTAATTGTAGTAGTAGTTGTAGTAGTAGTGGTAGTTGTAGTTGTAGTAGTAGTAGTAATTGTAGTAGTAGTTGTATTAGTAGTGGTAGTTGTAGTCGTAGTTGTAGTAGTAGTGGTAGTTGTAGTAGTAGTGGTAGTTGTAGTCGTAGTTGTATTAGTAGTGGTAGTTGTAGTAGTAGTGGTAGTTGTAGTAGTAGTGGTAGTTGTAGTAGTAATGGTAGTTGTAGTAGTAGTTGTAGTAGTAGTGGCTGCTGTAATAATAGTAGTAGTTGTTGTAGTAGTGGCTGCTGTAATAATAGGAGTAGTTGTAGTAGTAGTGGCTGCTGTAATAATAGTAGTAGTTGTAGTAGTTATAGTAGTTATAGTAGTAGTGGGTGCTGTAATAATAGTAGTAGTTGTGGCTGCTGTAATAATAGTAGTAGTTGTAGTAGTAGTGGCTGCTGTAATAATAGTAGTAGTTGTAGTAGTAGTGGCTGCTGTAATAATAGTAGTAGTTGTTGTAGTAGTGGCTGCTGTAATAATAGTAGTAGTTGTAGTAGTAGTGGCTGCTGTAATAATAGTAGTAGTTGTTGTAGTAGTGGCTGCTGTAATAATAGTAGTAGTTGTAGTAGTGGCTGCTGTAATAATAGTAGTAGTTGTAGTAGTAGTGGCTGCTGTAATAATAGTAGTAGTTGTAGTAGTAGTGGCTGATGTAATAATAGTAGTAGTTGTAGTAGTAGTGGCTGCTGTAATAATAGTAGTAGTTGTAGTAGTAGTGGCTGCTGTAATAATAGTAGTAGTTGTTGTAGTAGTAGTGGCTGCTGTAATAATAGTAGTAGTTGTAGTAGTAGTGGCTGCTGTAATAATAGTAGTAGTTGTAGTAGTAGTGGCTGCTGTAATAATAGTAGTAGTTGTAGTAGTGGCTGCTGTAATAATAGTAGTAGTTGTTGTAGTAGTGGCTGCTGTAATAATAGTAGTAGTTGTAGTAGTAGTGGCTGCTGTAATAATAGTAGTAGTTGTAGTAGTAGTGGCTGCTGTAATAATAGTAGTTGTTGTAGTAGTAGTGGCTGCTGTAATAATAGGAGTAGTTGTAGTAGTAGTGGCTGCTGTAATAATAGGAGTAGTTGTAGTAGTAGTGGCTGCTGTAATAATTGTAGTTGTTGTAGTAGTAGTGGCTGCTGTAATAATAGGAGTAGTTGTAGTAGTAGTGGCTGCTATAATAATTGTAGTTGTTGTAGTAGTAGTGGCTTCTGTAATAATAGTAGTTGAAGTAGTAGTAGTAGTGGCTGCTGTAATAATAGTAGTAGTTGTAGTAGTAGTGGCTGCTGTAATAATAGTAGTAGTTGTAGTAGTAGTGGCTGCTGTAATAATAGTAGTTGTTGTAGTAGTTATAGTAGTAGTGGGTGCTGTAATAATAGTAGTAGTTGTAGTAGTTGTAGTAGTAGTGGCTGCTGTAATAATAGTAGTAGTTGTAGTAGTAGTGGCTGCTGTAATAATAGTAGTAGTTGTAGTAGTAGTGGCTGCTGTAATAATAGTATTAGTTGTAGTAGTAGTGGCTGCTGTAATAATAGGAGTAGTTGTAGCAGTAGTGGCTGCTGTAATAATAGTAGTAGTTGTAGTAGTAGTGGCTGCTGTAATAATAGGAGTAGTTGTAGTAGTAGTGGCTGCTGTAATAATAGGAGTAGTGGCTGCTGTAGTAATAGGAGTAGTTGTAGTAGTAGTGGCTGCTATAATAATAGTAGTAGTTGTAGTAGTTGTAGTAGTAGTGGCTGCTGTAATAATTGTAGTAGTTGTAATAGTAGTGGCTGCGGTAATAATAGTAGTAGTTGTAGTAGTTGTTGTAATAGTAGTGGCTGCTGTAATAATAGTAGTAGTTGTAGTAGTAGTTGTAATAGTAGTGACTGCTGTAATATTAGTAGTAGTTGTAGTAGTAGTTGTAATAGTAGTGGCTGCTGTAATAATAGTAGTAGTTGTAATAGTAGTGGCTGCTGTAATAATTGTAGTAGTTGTAATAGTAGTGGCTGCTGTAATAATAGTAGTAGTTGTAATAGTAGTGGCTGCTGTAATAATAGTAGTAGTTGTAATAGTAGTGGCTGCTGTAATAATAGTAGTAGTTGTAATAGTAGTGGCTGCTGTAATAATTGTAGTAGTTGTAATAGTAGTGGCTGCTGTAATAATAGTAGTAGTTGTAGTAGTAGTGGCTGCTATAATAATAGTAGTAGTTGTAATAGTAGTGGCTGCTGTAATAATTGTAGTAGTTGTAGTAGTAGTGGCTGCTATAATAATAGTAGTAGTTGTAATAGTAGTGGCTGCTGTAATAATTGTAGTAGTTGTAGTAGTAGTGGCTGCTGTAATAATTGTAGTAGTTGTAGTAGTAGTGGCTGCTATAATAATAGTAGTAGTTGTAATAGTAGTGGCTGCTGTAATAATTGTAGTAGTTGTAGTAGTAGTGGCTGCTATAATAATAGTAGTAGTTGTAATAGTAGTGGCTGTTGTAATAATTGTAGTAGTTGTAGTAGTAGTGGTTGCTGTAATAATTGTAGTAGTTGTAGTAGTAGTGGCTGCTATAATAATAGTAGTAGTTGTAATAGTAGTGGCTGCTGTAATAATAGTAGTAGTTGTAGTAGTAGTGGCTGCTATAATAATAGTAGTAGTTGTAGTGGCTGCTATAATAATAGTAGTAGTTGTAGTGGCTGCTATAATAATTATAGTTGTAGTAGTTGTTGTAGTAGTAGTGGCTGCTATAATAATAGTAGTAGTTGTACTGGCTGCTTTAATAATTATAGTTGTTGTAGTAGTAGTTGTAGTAGTAGTGACTGCTATAATAATAGTAGTAGTTGTAGTGGCTGCTATAATAATTATAGTTGTTGTGGTAGTAGTTGTAGTAGTAGTGGCTGCTATAATAATAGTAGTTGTTGTAGTAGTAGTTGTAGTAGTAGTGGTTGCTATAATAATAGTAGAAGTTGTAGTAGTAGTGGTTGCTATAATAATAGTAGTAGTTATAATAATAGTCGTGGTTGTAGTATTAGTGGTAGTGGTAGTTGTAGTAGTAGTGGTAGTTGTAGTAGTAGTTGTAGTAGTAGTGGCAGCTGTAATAATAGTAGTAGTTGTAGTAGTAGTCGTGGTTGTAGTAATAGTGGTAGTTGTAGTGGTAGTTGTAGTGGTAGTTGTAGTGGTAGTTGCAGTAGTAGTTGTAGTGGTAGTTGTAGTAATAGTGGAAGTTGTAGTTGTAGTGGTAGTTGTAGTGGTAGTTGTAGTGGTAGTTGTAGTAATAGTGGTAGTTATAGTGGTAGTTGTAGTGGTAGTTGTAGTGGTAGTTGTAGTAATAGTGGTAGTTGTAGTGGTAATTGTAGTGGTAGTTGTAGTGGTAGTTGTAGTGGTAGTACTAGTGGTAGTTGTAGTGGTAGTTGTAGTGGTAGTTGTAGTAATAGTGGTAGTTGTAGTGGTAGTTGTAGTGGTAGTTGTAGTGGTAGTTCAACACACGCCGCTGGGTCAAGCAGTGATGCATTCGTCCTATTTGGAATCTTCTTCGCTGTTCTATTAAAACATACATTCTCAAATGCGAATGAAGGAGCCATACTTGATCTGATGGTCGGTTGTTCAATCTCGCAAGACTAGGTAAGGTCCAAAATCAGACATAGCACTATTAAAGACCTCCTATTTGCTGACGACGCTGCACTTGTCACGCAAAGTCAGGAAGACTCCAGAGCATGGTACATCGTTTTGCACATGCCTGCCGAGATTTCGGTCTAACAATAAGTTTGTAGAAAACTAATGTACTCGGTCAGGACGTCAAAGCACAATACCTGCAATCTCTGTCGACAACTATAAACTTGATGTCGTGCAGCAGTATAACTACATGGGGTCCATCATCAGCGACACACTATCTTTAGATGGGGACATTGACACCCACATTGGTAAAGCTGCTACCACCTTCTCCCGTCTTATTAGGCGTGTCTGGCAAAACAGTAATCTGACATATCTGATCAGGAAACGAACACACTAACTGCTCAACCAGCGAGAAGGATCCCTCCATATATATAAGTAACAAAAGTAAAGTACCCCCGTCACGCCAAGTGACGTATAGGGAATATGGTGTTAGTGGCCATACATTTTACAGACCTTCAGCACATGATTTTTGGGGTAATGTGGTCTGTATTACGCCCGTGCCGCTTTACTTTCCCAGAAAAAAATCCGGTACCCATTAAAGGCTGGGTGAACCGGAGCCGTCGGTTGGGATCGAACCCTACCTCTTGTCCTTTGTAGTCCAGTTCACTAATCACTGAGCTATCGCGGCTCCCCTCCATACATATGGCCTGACGAAATACAAAGAAATAAATTGTTTTATAAATACATTGTTTTATACACTTCACCTCCACAATTCACTTACGCAAAGTGAGTGACATTGCATGTGAAGTAAATCTGGCTGTTTTTGATGAAGACACACATCAAGAATAGGAAATCACATCACAAGTGCACACATGTCAAGTTATTAACGTTATTGTTGAAATTATAAAGAAAATGATCAATCAGTGTCGGAGACTTTTGATTAGAAAACCTAAAAAATGTGGTTTTTTGCCCACACATCAAAAGCTCTCGTAATCGTTCTGGAGCACAATTTATAGCCGAAGATTACTGGGAGAACACGTAGATAGGATGATCATGTATTTAATAAGAATATAGAATTATAGCCCCCCGTGAGTTTGATTTAAACGACGTGCAGAAAAACGGAATACGAGTCAGTGGTTGAGAAAGAATAAATAAAAGATCAAGTAATGATTGGATAAAACCTGTGAAATTAGAGACAATTAGAGACAATGGAAGGGAAGAGAATAGAGACAATGACGTTTGAAGAAAAAGCAGAGAACAAGAGGTTAGGTAATTGCTGATACCAGAAAAGAAGTGAAAAGATTAGAGATTGTTATTATTATTGGGATCAGTTATGAAGAGACGAATTTGAGACGTGATAACAAGGCTGAGAGATACAACGAAGACGATGGCGCTGGATAGGACACACTGTGGAAGCCAACTGAGAGTATTACACAACAGACCCTTCTTGGAATTCCAGGTGAAGAAACAAAGAGAAAGACCAACGCAATCTTGAAGAAGACAATTGGTAGCAGAGATGAAAATGATGGGGAAGACAGGTGGAAACAGAGATGAAGATGATGGGGAAGACAGGTGGAAACAGAGATGAAGATGATGGGGAAGACAGGTGGAAACAGAGATGAAGATGATGGGGAAGACAGGTGGAAACAGAGATGAAGATGATGGGGAAGACAGGTAGAATTAGAGATGAAAATGATGGGGAAGACAGGTGGAAACAGAGATGAAAATGATGGGGAAGACAGGTAGAATTAGAGATGAAAATGATGGGGAAGACAGGTGGAAACAGAGATGAAAATGATGGGGATGACAGGTAGAATTAGAGATGAAGATGATGGGGAAGACAGGTAGAATTAGAGATGAAGATGATGGGAAGACAGGTAGAATTAGAGATGAAAATGATGGGGAAGACAGGTGGAAACAGAGATGAAAATGATGGGGAAGACAGGTAGAATTAGAGATGAAGATGATGGGGAAGACAGGTAGAATTAGAGATGAAGATGATGGGGAAGACAGGTAGAATTAGAGATGAAGATGATGGGAAGACAGGTAGAATTAGAGATGAAGATGATGGGGAAGACAGGTGGAAACAGAGATGAAAATGATGGGGATGACAGGTGGAAACAGAGATGAAGATGATGGGGAAGACATGGAATAATTTCAAAAGAATGGCAAGAAACAGAACGGATTGGGAAGTGTTTGTTGAAGACCTATGCTCAACAGTGAGCTGAAAGAAGAAAGGAGAAGAAGAAGAAGAGGAAGAAGTAGAAGAAGAAGAGGAAGAGAAGTAGAAGAAGATTCGCAAGACTAAGAATAGTTGAGAAAACGACAACTTTCTTGTAATTAATCATATTTTAAAAAATCAAATTTCTTTCTTTGATTCATCTCTTGTTGTAAAGTTCAGATGTAAGATCTCAGCAACCCTTCAAGATATCAGTAACCTTCAAGATATCAGCAACCTTTCAAGATATCAGCAACCCTACAATATATCAACAACCATTCAAGATATCAGCAATTTTTTCAAGATATCAATAACCCTTCAAGATCTCAACAAGCCTTTAAGATATCAGCAACCCTTCAAGATATCAGCAACCCTACAATATATCAACAACCATTCAAGATATCAGCAACCCTTCAAGATATCAGCAACCCTTCAAGATATCAGCAACCCTTCAAGATATCGGCAACCCTTCAAGATATCGGCAACCCTTCAAGATATCAGCAACCCTTCAAGATATCGGCAACCCTTCAATATATCGGCAACCCTTCAATATATCAGCAACCCTTCAAGATATCAGCAACCCGTCAAGATATCAGCAACTCTGCAAGATATCAGCAACCCTTCAAGATATCAGCACGCGATATACAAGTGAAGGTCCACCATTTAGGAAGGTAATGGAGACAATCATTTAAATTTCTGCAAATAGAAACAATAAACCGCCTCCCCCTTGCTTTGCTAACCCCAGAAATCACTTTTATGTTACAGAAATTGTAGATATATTATTTATATATTTAACTCCTGTAAGTACATGAGGGTTCTATTGTATATTGTCAATTACTCCAAGACTGCATCATTGTCTTTAATCCTAAATAGCCGCCACTTCCATAGCAATCGGATCATTAATAAATAAATGAAAGAACTATCTTTACGACACATAATACCATTGCTGGTGTATGTCCGGGGCTCACAATAGAAACAGAGGGATAAAGGCCGCTTGATCAAGCAGTCGCCACGACGTGTGAGACTCAGGATTTTTATTTCACCCGCGATAGAAAAAATCCTTTCTGTCTACTGCAGTACATGGTAGCTAAACAACAAATATATTCCAATTGTTTACGATGAATGATGATATTGTATGACAGGGAACAGTTGGCTGTGTTCACTTTTTGGGCGGATTCGCCGTATGTCTTTTGGCGTGTGCTGAGACTGCTACGATGGGGACTACAGTTACCTTTCTTTGTTTGGACGATGAGATTCGGATGATTACGCTGGCACGGTCGGTTGAGCAATTATGGATTTTAATTCGTTTGCAGTGATACCGGGGCTTACCATAACCAAATAACCAAATAAACAACAAATGATAAATAGCATTTTCATACCAATTTTGTGATATGAAAGTCAAACATGGTTCCTTTCTTAATCACTTTTAAGAAAGATCAATACATGTGAGATGCGATGCTTGAGAAAAGTAACAAACAACACAAGAAGAGATAGAATACCAAATGAAACCATAAGAATTAGGGTAGGAACTAAACCCTGCCAAGAATATATAGAACAACAACAATTTAAATGGTTTGGTCACCTGGTCAGAATGAATCCTCATCAATCACCATCAAGGGTGTTCTTCTCAAGAATGCATGTAAAAAAGACCAAGAGGAAGGCCCAGAAGAAGATGGATAGATGCAGAGATAGAGACATGTAACAACAAAGGAAAACCACTAATTCAGACAGTTCGAGCAGCTCAAGAACGACAAATGATATAACCATGACACCTTTTAGGTATCAGTGAGAAAGAGAAAAGAAGAAGATGGATAGATACAGAGGTAGAGACATGTAACAACAAAGGAAAACCACTAATTCAGACAGTTCGAGAAGCTCAAGAACGACAAATGATATAACCACGACACCTTTTAGGTATCAGTGAAAAAGAGAAAAGAAAAGAAGTATACCGCGGGCTTCGAACACCGTACGCCGGCTTTTCAGCCAACAGAACAGTGGTTTTAGCCGCACGACCACGGGCACCTCTTCGGATCATTCATCATCAGCAAGTACCAGGCTTACTGGCATAGGTGATCATGTCTCTCCACAACTTTCGATCTCGACAGTTCTTTATCATTTCTGTTGTTGACCTTCTGTCAAGCCATTCTCTTAATTTGTATGGTGTTTTTTTTCTCTTTGCTTCCCTCTATCTCTTCGTCCCTTAATTTTTCCAGTTGTTACAATATATTCAAGTTGTTCTCTTTTCATTACATGGCCAAAAAATGATGATTGTTTGTTCCTAATATTGGAAATTAGCTCTCTTTTTGCTTTGACCTCTTTCAGAACATTTGCATTACTCTTCTTAGGTGTCCATGGTATTCTCAACATTCTTCTGTAAAACCACATTTCTACAGACTCCGGTGATTTTCTTGTCTGTTGTCCTATTGTCCATGATTCAAATCCGTATGTTAAGACTGGCTCTACATAACATTTAATAACTCTTTTTCTTGTTGCTATTGTCAAAAATGGATTGCATTGTAATCAATCATTAATTCGGATCATTAATGAATGTAAACAACATATAGACTTTTATTTGTACCATCCTCGTGGTATCAGCGATGTATGGTCTCATTTTGTTTAGAAATTCGCAAATTTTACTTTCAATGCCCTCTATGTAGGACTAGACTGGAGATCTCGAACTGGAGCATTTTAAATTGTTCTTGAAACATCTGAGAGAACGTCTTGCTGGTTGTAGGGTGTCCGTAGTCTTGCTGGTTGTAGGGTGTCCGTAGTCTTGCTGGTTGTAGGGTGTCCGTAGTCTTGCTGGTTGTAGGGTGTCCGTAGTCTTGCTGGTTGTAGGGTGTCCGTAGTCTTGCTGGTTGTAGGGTGTCCGTAGTCTTGCTGGTTGTAGGGTGTCCGTAGTCTTGCTGGTTGTAGGGTGTCCGTAGTCTTGCTGGTTGTAGGGTGTCCGTAGTCTTGCTGGTTGTAGGGTGTCCGTAGTCTTGCTGGTTGTAGGGTGTCCGTAGTCTTGCTGGTTGTAGGGTGTCCGTAGTCTTGCAGGTTGTGGGGTGTCCGTAGTCTTGATGGTTGTAGGGTGTCCGTAGTCTTGCTGGTTGTAGGGTGTCCGTAGTCTTGCTGGTTGTAGGGTGTCCGTAGTCTTGCTGGTTGTAGGGTGTCCGTAGTCTTGCTGGTTGTAGGGTGTCCGTAGTCTTGCTGGTTGTAGGGTGTCCGTAGTCTTGCTGGTTGTAGGGTGTCCGTAGTCTTGCTGGTTGTAGGGTGTCCGTAGTCTTGCTGGTTGTAGGGTGTCCGTAGTCTTGCTGGTTGTAGGGTGTCCGTAGTCTTGCTGGTTGTAGGGTGTCCGTAGTCTTGCTGGTTGTAGGGTGCCCGTAGTCTTGCTGGTTGTAGGGTGTCCGTAGTCTTGCAGGTTGTGGGGTGTCCGTAGTCTTGATGGTTGTAGGGTGTCCGTAGTCTTGCTGGTTGTAGGGTGTCCGTAGTCTTGCTGGTTGTAGGGTGTCCGTAGTCTTGCTGGTTGTAGGGTGTCCGTAGTCTTGCTGGTTGTAGGGTGTCCGTAGTCTTGATGGTTGTAGGGTGTCCGTAGTCTTGCTGGTTGTAGGGTGTCCGTAGTCTTGCTGGTTGTAGGGTGTCCGTAGTCTTGCTGGTTGTAGGGTGTCCGTAGTCTTGCTGGTTGTAGGGTGTCCGTAGTCTTGCTGGTTGTAGGGTGTCCGTAGTCTTGCTGGTTGTAGGGTGTCCGTAGTCTTGCTGGTTGTAGGGTGTCCGTAGTCTTGCTGGTTGTAGGGTGTCCGTAACGAGATACACTGCCACGATCCCAGAAATGTCATCAGAGAAATCCAAAGCGACTACTGAGAACTGACAGATAACATCCAGTGCGTAAGGTTTTATACAAATTGACTAAAGTTTTTAGGACTGAGATAACATCCAGTGCGTAAGATCTTATACAAATTGACTAAAGTTACTAGGACTGACAGATAACATCCAGTGCGTAAGATCTTATACAAATTGACTAAAGTTACTAGGACTGACAGATAACATCCAGTGCGTAAGATCTTATACAAATTGACTAAAGTTACTAGGATGACAGATAACATCCAGTGCGTAAGATCTTATACAAATTGACTAAAGTTACTAGGACTGACAGATAACATCCAGTGCGTAAGATCTTATACAAATTGACTAAAGTTACTAGGACTGACAGATAACATCCAGTGCGTAAGATCTTATACAAATTGACTAAAGTTACTAGGACTGACAGATAACATCCAGTGCGTAAGATCTTATACAAATTGACTAAAGTTACTAGGACTGACAGATAACATCTAGTGCGTAAGATCTTATACAAATTGACTAAAGTTACTAGGACTGACAGATAACATCCAGTGCGTAAGGTTTTATACAAATTGACTAAAGTTACTAGGACTGACAGATAACATCCAGTGCGTAAGGTTTTATACAAATTGACTAAAGTTACTAGGACTGACAGATAACATCCAGTGCGTAAGATCTTATACAAATTGACTAAAGTTACTAGGACTGACAGATAACATCCAGTGCGTAAGATCTTATACAAATTGACTAAAGTTACTAGGACTGACAGATAACATCCAGTGCGTAAGATCTTATACAAATTGACTAAAGTTACTAGGACTGACAGATAACATCCAGTGCGTAAGATCTTATACAAATTGACTAAAGTTACTAGGACTGACAGATAACATCCAGTGCGTAAGATCTTATACAAATTGACTAAAGTTACTAGGACTGACAGATAACATCCAGTGCGTAAGGTTTTATACAAATTGACTAAAGTTACTAGGACTGACAGATAACATCCAGTGCGTAAGGTTTTATACAAATTGACTAAAGTTACTAGGACTGACAGATAACATCCAGTGCGTAAGATCTTATACAAATTGACTAAAGTTACTAGGACTGACAGATAACATCCAGTGCGTAAGATCTTATACAAATTGACTAAAGTTACTAGGACTGACAGATAACATCCAGTGCGTAAGATCTTATACAAATTGACTAAAGTTACTAGGACTGACAGATAACATCCAGTGCGTAAGGTTTTATACAAATTGACTAAAGTTACTAGGACTGACAGATAACATCCAGTGCGTAAGGTTTTATACAAACTGACTAAAGTTACTAGGACTGACAGATAACATCCAGTGCGTAAGGTTTTATACAAATTGACTAAAGTTACTAGGACTGACAGATAACATCCAGTGCGTAAGGTTTTATACAAACTGACTAAAGTTACTAGGACTGATGCCTAGAAGTCAAAGAAACAAAACCTTAGTTTGTTCGACACACATTTCTGGTATTATAATGCGGAAGAGACTAGTGTTTTATCAAATAGATATCAACGTTTCATCATTTATTACACAGGACCAACGTTTGCATGACTCACGCCATGGTTATGAGGAGCCGCGATAGCTCAGTGGCTAGTGAACTGGACTACAAAGTACAAGAGGTCAGGTTCGATCCTGGTCGTTGGCATCCGAGTTTACCTAGTCAAAATGGGTACAGGATTTTTTTCTGGAAAAGTAAAGCGGCACGGGCGTAACACCGACCACATTACCCCAAAAATCATGTGTCGAAGGTCTATTCCTGGTGCAGAAACAGGGACATTAGACAAGAAAACAGAACAAAAAATTGAAGCCTTTGAAATGTGGATTTATAGAAAAATAGGTAGAATTGGATGGAAAGAAAATAAAATAAATGATGAAGTTTTAAAACAACTAAAAATGAAAAGAGAACTACTAAACACAATTAGAACAAGACAAATGAAATTTTTGGAGCATGTTAAAAGACACAACAGCCTAATAAAAGTAATATTTGAAGGGAAAATACAAGGTAAAAGAGGCAGAGGCAGACCAAGACTAACATGGACGAATAACATCAAAAGATGGACAAGTCAACCTATGACAGTCTGCACCATCAAAGCAAGAGAAGAGTGGAATGGCGCTCCATGGTAGCCAACCTTCGATGCGGAGACAGCATCCAACGAACGAAGATACCGTAAAGATTTGTCTGTAACATTCTATTTTGAATGAGTCAACTTTCTTCTTTATTGATTGTGACATTGTCCATGATTCACAAACATATGCTACGATCTGGAAGATGCATGCGCATAAACTAATTAAATGTAACGTTCACCTGACTAATCAGTGTCATTACTTGTTCTCATAATATACCATTGTATTGATCATTCTCCTCGTCTAACTCTGATACTCAGATTCTCATAACCTAAACAGCAAATGTCCCCCACTCCACATCTTAACGAGTATGGGTAACATTATGTTAGTGCCATATCTTTCTTTCACCAACGGCACCTAACAGGGTCATTATCACGTCAAATCTAGGAATTGAAACACAGCTCTTCTAGCTAAAAGGGAGCCGCGATAGCTCAGTGGTTAGGGAGCTGGACTACAAAGGACAAGAGGTAGGGTTCGATCCCAACCGACAGCTTCCAGGTTCGCCCAGCGTTTAATGGGTACCAGATTTTTTTCTGGGAAAGTAAAGCGGCACGGGCGTAATACCGACCCATTTACCCCAAAAATCATGTGCCGAAGATCTGTAAAATGTATGGTCACTAACACCATATTCCTTATACGCCACTTGGCGTGACGGGTCACTAACACCATATTCCTTATACGCCACTTGGCGTGACGGGTCACTAACACCATATTCCCTATACGCCACTTGGCGTGACGGGTCACTAACACCATATTCCCTATATGCCATTTGGCGTGACGGGTCACTAACACCATATTCCATATACGCCACTTGGCGTGACGGGGGCACTTTACTTATTTTTTCTTCTAACTAAAAGCAATGCACTATTCACTTCACCGCTATAGCTTCACTCCCATCAAGGGCCTGATACATTTACTGGGATCGTTTTTGTCCTGATTGTGTAGTTGTGGAATTTAGTGTTCACATACGCCATTAACAATACAACATTAAGGTGTAGGCTGTGTAATGAACCCATTAAGTCGTGAAGGGATAAACACTTTACTGATAGACCATGACGTTATAATTATATATGTAACAATAACAGCCAATCATAACGAGCGGTTAAAGCAGCGTCAGTATAATAGGCTAGGGTAGTTGGTTGCTATGAATTTGGATATAACATTAAAGGTAAATAGAAAAAAAGCACAATTATTCTTCCCTTAGTGGACGGAGACATAACAGGGTGTTAAAAGAAGAAGGATTCAGCAGAAGTAGAGTGAGGAAGACAGAAGTAGAAAAAGAAATAGAGCGGAGAGTAAACTAGACGGGCAGAAGAACATAGTTGAGAATAAAAAGGTGGAGAGTAAATGGGTAATAAAAATATTTTTTTTTAAATTGGGCAAATGATATAATAGGACATAAAACAATTAATGTGGTGAATAAATAAAACAGTAAAGAATCATGGTTTGAAGAAATCATAGTTTGAAGAAAATAGGGAGAAGAATAAAATAGAAAATGGGGAAATATCAAAGGAAAAAGGACAAAATATGATGGGGGTCAGTAAAACAGGAGATAGATGAAGAATGGAGTAGTGTGAAACTTCAGATTTGTGAGGGTGGATGTATAACTCATATGGTTAATTAGATGGTTCTAAACACTTCAGATTTGTAAGGGTGGATCTATAACTCATATGGTTAATTAGATGGTTCTAGACACTTCAGATTTGTAAGGGTGGATCTAGAACTCATATGGTTAAATAGATGGTCCTAGACACTTCAGATTTGTAAGGGTAGATCTATAACTCATATGGTTAAATAGATGGTTCTAGACACTTCAGATTTGTAAGGGTAGATCTAGAACTCAAAGATTTGTTTAGCTATTTAAATACGTGGTGAGGAGGTCTGGGTGATCGATGGGTTAGACGCCAGCATCTGGACAAAATGATCCACAATTTGATTCCCTCAACAGGAAAGTGGGAATTTGTGAAAACTCGAACCCGTGTTTTCAACGTGCCTCTTTACCCCCTCTCTGGGCAATGAGATCCGATGTCTTGCCCTTTTGTAAACGGCAAAAATAGGAAGTCCCGTGTGTGCTCGCGCACATTACAGAACTCTTTACAAATTAAAGTCGAAAAGAGCAGGTCAAAAATTGGACGCTGTCCCAGACAAAAATTGTTAAACAAATTTAGCCAATTATGTGGAAGGCGGATATGTTGAGGCCATGCTGTAAAAGTAGCCACACAACGCAGCTACACCCACTTAACGACGCTAAGAACAAGAAAATGTAGACGGCGAAGAGGGAATGTGACAAAGAAGAAAAGCTGCGAGAAATAGGGACAATAAAGGATTGTGCCGAAAAAAGAATGTGGAAGAAGATGAATCAAATTGTGAGATAGAAGAGGATGAATCAAATTGTGAGATAGAAGAGGATGAATCAAATTGTGAGATAGAAGAGGATGAATCAAATTGTGAGATAGAAGAAGATGAATCAAATTGTGAGATAGAAGAGGATGAATCAAATTGTGAGATAGAAGAGGATGAAACAAATTGTGAGATAGAAGAAGATGAATCAAATTGTGAGATAGAAGAGGATGAATCAAATTGTGAGATAGAAGAGGATGAATCAAATTGTGAGATAGAAGAAGATGAATCAAATTGTGAGATAGAAGAGGATGAAACAAATTGTGAGATAGAAGAAGATGAATCAAATTGTGAGATAGAAGAGGATGAATCAAATTGTGAGATAGAAGAGGATGAATCAAATTGTGAGATAAAAGTAGAAAAACAGAAAAAGAAAGAAAAAAAAAAGGAATAAGAAAAAAACCATCTTTACGGGAATTCCAATTACTGGGGACTTCCTGGGGGTGGGGGAATTGTAGGGCCGGATAATAAAGGTCGCTTGTCCAGTGCAGTCGCCGAGAGTGTTCGGTTCTGAGTTTTTATTCCACCCCCGATTTAAAAAAAACGTTTAATCTTAGGGTTAAATTTGAACAGAATAAACAGAAGACATTAGAACACAATAAGTATGAAATAAACAGAAGACATTAGAACACAATAAGTATGAAATAAACAGAAGACATTAGAACACAATAAGTATGAAATAAACAGAAGACATTAGAACACAATAAGTATGAAATAAACAGAAGACATTAGAACACAATAAGTATGAAATAAACAGAAGACCCAAGAGAACAATAACAATAAGAACTTAACCTGACAGCTGACTTCATGTGAGAGTCTGGAATCCTACTCTGATTGAGTCCTGGTCGCAGAGAGAGAGAGAGAGAGAGAGAGAGAGAGAGAGAGAGAGAGAGAGAAAGAATGAAAACAGGTAAAAGGATGAGAAGAATAAAGTATGAGAAACAACAAAAAAAGTGAACATGTCATTATGTCACTCATCGTATAGATCCCTGTGGCGCGAACACGTTTTACTTATGATAAACATGAACGGATGTGGACGCCCTGTTGTCATAGCAACATAACTGTTATTGTTGTTGCCATTATCTTTTTTTTTTTAAACAATAATTTCTCAGCAACCGAATTTTATTGCAGGAGTTATCATACAAAGCGGGAACAGCCACCTAATGTCCAACCCCAGATCCTAGTGTTGTCTTGCATGACAGAATAATGAAAAATAAACACAAAATGATATTAAGCAGCTTTAAACAAATAGAGAGACGAGACACACAACAGTGTTTCTGCGAAAGCATTATCAAGTACAAAACAAACAATATACAAATATTAATAAAAAATATTATTCTAAAATATAAAAAGAAATGTAAACACTAAAGCCAAACACTAATCTTAAAAATGGCGGAAAGAAACGGTGGCTTTTTTATACTTGTAATTTGTCCTGTCTCTCTATTATACCGACCACATTACCCCAAAAATCATGTGCCGAAGGTCTGTAAAATTTATGGTCACTAACACCATATTCCCTATACGCCACTTACCGTGACGGGGGTACTTTACTTTTTTTTTTTTTTAATTATTTTGTTGACAACTTTATCATGTCATTTTCTTCCACTCAATAGTAAGTTATCTCATTCAACAGTCCATTCAACAGTCCATTCAACAGTCCATTCAACAGTCCATTCAACAGTCCATTCAACAGTCCTATAAAAAGTATTTTGATGACCGGTTCCAGTGGAGCCAGGGTGTAACAATCGTTTTTAATTAACGAACGTAGAAGTATTGCATTCTTAGTTCACGCTTTGGACATTTTCTCAACTGCTTTACTCGAACCACGGTTACTCGTCTTTACTAGGGGAAATGTTTAGAATACGTTAAATTAATATATTTTTGCTTTGTTGTCCTTGACAACAAGATATGACTTTTGCGTCTTTCGGCCCAACACAACCAACTCGGGTAGTAACATTCGCTCCCATCGTTTTCCTACTCGTTCTGCGTGACCACTTAGTGGGTTTCCCGCCCAGCGCTATGTACGACCAGACCACGACTTCCGATTCTTCTCGTAACGCCCACTTGAAGTTGAAATGCCGCCGCTGTAAGTCCTAGAGTTACTAGACGCCAGGATTTAGCCGGACATGTCCAGCTATTTATGTGTTTTAGAGAAGTGCTCGAAGTGACCAGAAGAGACAGAATTAGAAATGGTGTAAGAGGGAGATTGAGTATTAAATCAGTTCAGAACTGCGTACAGGGACAACTAATGAAATGGCTTGCTCGAGTGGAAGCAATGTCAAGCGATGATTCTACACCACCAAAACATAAAGTGCAGATGGAAGAAGAGCTTGCCACAACCCAGAGTAAAATCATGAAGTACCGGGCCTGCTGGCGTAGGTCATCATGTCTTTCCATAACTTTCGATCTCGATAGTTATTTATCATTTCTGTTGTTGACCTTATGCTATGCCATTCTCTTAAGCTGTCTGGTATCTTTTCTCTTTGCTTCCCTCTTACCTATTCGTCCCTTAATTTTCTCAGTTGTCACAATATATTCCAGTTGTTCTCTTCACATTACATGGCCAAAAAATGGTGATTGTTTCTTCCTAATATTGAAAATTAGCTCTCCTTTTGCTTTGGCCTCTTTCAGAACGTGTTCATTACTCTTCGTAGATGTCCATGGTATTCTCAAAATTATTTCGCAGAACCACATTTCTATAGACTCCAGTGATTTTTTTGGTCCGTTGTCTTATTGTCCACGATCCACATCCATATGTTAAGACTGGCTCTACATAACATTTCAGAGCCCTTTTTCTTGTTTCTATTGACAAAATTGGATTGCATAGTATCTTCCTCATGTTTTTGGAAAGCTGATTTCGCTTGAGCCATTCTGCATCTCACCTCTGTTGTACATCTACCATCTCACCTCTGTTGTACATCTACCATCTCACCTCTGTTGTACATCTACCATCTCACCTCTGTTGTACATCTACCATCTCACCTCTGTTGTACATCTACCATCTCACCTCTGTTGTACATCTACCATCTCACCTCTGTTGTACATCTACCATCTCACCTCTGTTGTACATCTACCATCTCACCTCTGTTGTACATCTACCATCTCACCTCTGTTGTACATCTACCATCTCACTTCTGTTGTACATCTACCATCTCACCTCTGTTGTACATCTACCATCTCAACTCTGTTGTACATCTACCATCTCAACTCTGTTGTACATCTACCATCTCGCCTCTGTTGTACATCTACCATCTGAGGTTAACAATGTTCCCAGATATTTAAATGTATTGACCTGTGGGAGTAAGATGGGCTGACAATATCCAAGAAATGCTATAACAGCGCTAACTAGCAAGGGTTGGGGCTGTCAGAAGAGCAACAAAAACTAGAAATTTCTTTGGTTGATCTCGATATCTGATGGAGTCAAAACGGAATTAAGAGAGAGAGAGAGAGAGAGAGAGAGAGAGAGAGAGAGAGAGAGAGAGAGAGAGAGAGATCGTTAAGGAATGGGGAGTCCTACTTTCAGGCAGATATGTAACTTATTATATAAACAATGAAAATAAACGTCACATTGTCCGGTCCTTTCCTAGATGAAATGTTCTACTCTTTCAGATGAAATGTCTTTTAATTTTTTAGATGAAATGTTCTACTTTTTTTAGATGAAATGTCTTACTTTTTTTGATGAAATGGTCTACTTTTTTTTTAGATGAAATGTTCTACTTTTTTTTAGATGAAATGTTCTACTTTTTTCAGATGAAATGTCTTACTTTTTTAGATGAAATGTTCTAATTTTTCAGATGAAATGTCTTACTTTTTTAGATGAAATTTCCTACATTTTCAGAAGAAATGTTCTACTTTTTCAGATGAAATGTTCTACTTTTTCAGATGAAATTTCCTACACTATATTTCTTTTTTACTCTCTTGTAATCCTGGCTGTGACAGACTGGTTAGTGAGCTCGCTTCTGGTCCGAAATGATTTGGATCAATTCCTTATAAGGCACATTCTTTTTCTTCTCATCGACACGTTTTCAGGTAAAGCCACTGGGGGAAAAAGTCACAAATTCAAAGAACTAATTTCCTACCTGTACAACAGAGGTGAGATGGTAGATGTACAACAGAGGTGAGATGGTAGATGTACAACAGAGGTGAGATGGTAGATGTACAACAGAGGTGAGATGGTAGATGTACAACAGAGGTGAGATGGTAGATGTACAACAGAGGTGAGATGGTAGATGTACAACAGAGGTGAGATGGTAGATGTACAACAGAGGTGAGATGGTGGATGTACAACAGAGGTGAGATGGTAGATGTACAACAGAGGCGAGATGGTAGATGTACAACAGAGGTGAGATGGTGGATGTACAACAGAGGTGAGATGGTAGATGTACAACAGAGGTGAGATGGTAGATGTACAACAGAGGTGAGATGGTAGATGTACAACAGAGGTGAGATGGTAGATGTACAACAGAGGTGAGATGGTAGATGTACAACAGAGGTGAGATGGTAGATGTACAAGAGAGGTGAGATGGTAGATGTACAACAGAGGTGAGATGGTAGATGTACAACAGAGGTGAGATGGTAGATGTACAACAGAGGTGAGATGGTAGATGTACAACAGAGGTGAGATGGTAGATGTATAACAGAGGTGAGATGGTAGATGTACAACAGAGGTGAGATGGTAGATGTACAACAGAGGTGAGATGGTAGATGTACAACAGAGGTGAGATGGTAGATGTACAACAGAGGTGAGATGGTAGATGTACAACAGAGGTGAGATGGAGAATGGCTCAGGCAAAAGCAGCTTTCCAAAAAATGAGGAAGATACTATGCAATCCACTTTTGTCAACAGAAACAAGAAAAAAGAGCTCTTAAATGTTATGTAGAGCCAGTCTTAACATATGTATGTGAATCATGGACAATAGGACAACAGACAAGAAAATCACCGGAGTCTGCAGAAATGTGGTTTTATTGAAGAATGTTGAGAATACCATGGACAGCTAAGAAGAGTAATGAAAACGTTCTGAAAGAGGCCAAAGCAAAAAGAGAGCTAATTTTCAATATTAGGAAGAAACAATCCCCATTTTTTGGCCATGTAATGAGAAGGGAACAGCTGGAATATATTGTAACAACTGGGAAAATTTAGGGACGAGGAGATAGAGAGAAGCAAAGAGAAAAAATACCAGACAGCTTAAGAGAATGGCTTGGCAGAAGGTCAACAAGAGAGATGATAAATAACTGTCGTGATCGAAAATTGTGGAGAGACATGATCACCTACGCCAGCAGGCCCGATGATGATGATGAATTTTCCACCGGCTTCGAACCGGGGTCATGTTTATCCAGGGGTCAACATATTACCTCCTGTGATTGAGACAAGAAAACAGAACAGAGAATTGAAGCCTTTGAAATGTGGATATATAGAAGAATAGGTAGAATTGGATGGAAAGCAAAGAAAACAAATGATGAAGTCCCTAAAACAACAATAAATGAAAAGAGAACTATTAAACACAATTCAAACAAGAGAAATGCGATTTTTGGGGCATATTAAAAGACACAACAGCCTACTAAAAGTAATCTTGGAAGGGAAAATACAAGGTAAAAGAGGCAGAGGCAGACCAAGACTAACATGAACGAGTAACACCAAAAGATGGACAAACCAGCCTATGACAACTTGCACCATCAAAACAAGAGACAGAGCAGAATGGCGCTCCATGGTAGCCAACCTTCGTTGCGGAGATGGCACTCGATGATGGTGATATTGAATATTACCTTTTTATACTATTCACATCTCTCCTCTACTGGACCACACTGCAATACCTCGTCTGTCCCTTATAACTCTTACCCCACTCTCAGACATCTCAGTCTTTCCTCCTCTCGTGTACCCTGTTTGTCAGGTCTCTGTTTTCGCGCTTTGTGTAAGCACACGGACCTGTGTGTGGGAACTTCTGGTTATGCGTGCTGTGTAAGCACATTTTCTATTGTGTGCATCGTGCACGTACCCCTTGCGCACTAACGTTCATATTAATTCTGTCCACATCGAAGTTTACAGGATAGTCCTTTTATTTCTATTTTTATTTTTATTTCTCATTCTAGATCGAAATTATCTATCTATCTATTGACCTTTCGAGCCGTAACCGGCCCATAGGGCGTAGACCAAGATACACCTTCTCCTATATGAATTTTTGTTCTAGCAGTTTTCTTTTAAAGATATTTTATCAAATCTCGCCATCTGTCTCTGTTCTGTGCAAGCAGTTCTATCTCATTGAGGGAGCCGATTCCTGCTGCTCTTGCCTCTCTCATCAATGTTCTTCTCAGTGTCTCCCTGGGTCTTCCTCTTTTTCTTTTACCTGTTGTTTCCCATATGAGGGCTTGCTTTGCTATTCGATTATTATCTCTTCTCATCACATGTCCAACGTATGATCGAAATTATAATGATCTTTTATTATTATTTATTTTTTTTTATTTTAAATACGTATCTGTGTTTGTGTTATATGTTTGTTCCTGATGAAGACCAATTGAGCCGAAACGTTGTTCTAATTTGTGTTGTCCACTTATTACGTAAAGCTGTAACCGTACCACGTTTTATTTTTTTTCTATTTATATTTTTTCTATTTATTATTTGTTTTTCATGTTTCTATTACATCTAGAGCATCCCTGAAATAACGTCTTGTGTTGTTAGAAACATTCCAATGACCAAATTGTCCACATTTTATTTACTGAATGTTCTCGTTCTTGTTTGTTTCCGGTCGCTAACTCTATATCTCTAGCTAAGTTTCAAGAGACTGAATTTTGCGTGAGTTTCACTTTCTCTTAATTTTCGCGCCGACAGCCGTGTGCGCATGTGTCCCCCACCTCACAGGCAGATATTCTCCAACTTCTGAGGTACTCTCATATATTTATTGTCGAGAGTTTAAATGTTTTTGGGTAGATATTTTTTGCTTATTAATTTTATCCAGGTAGCGGCCATTTTCACCTAATCTTTTCGATTACCAACTGCCAAGAGTTATTTAACGTGCGTAAAATGCACATGGGACCTGCTGTTTTATTTTGTTTTTAAACTGTAATCGTTATCCGAGAGAAGAAATCGATCTCATTATCCTGAGACCAGGGGAGACTATAGCCACAAAGAAACCAACAACCGGATTGAATAATTTTTTTTTTATATTTTCCACCGACTGTGGATGGAATCGAAGCTGGAACCTTCTTGTCCAGAGCCCAACGTCTTACTTCCTGACACCATGTCCCTGGTTTCTGAATCATATTTTAACAAATTAGCAAATCGATGTGTCTGATTCAGATCTCTTACGTCGACACGATGAAACAGCAATCATCATTGAGTGCCGTCTCCGCATCGAAGGTTCGCTACCAGGGAGCGCCATTCCACTGTCTCTTTTGCTTTGATGGTGCAGATTGTCATAAGCTGACTTGTCCATCTTTTGATGTTACTCGTCCATGTTAGTGTTGGTCTGCCTCTTTTACCTTGTATTTTTCATTGCAACATTACTTTTATTAGACTGTTGTGTCTTTTAACATGCCCCAAAAATTTCGTTTGTCTTGTTCTACGTGTGTTTAGTAGTTCTCTTTTCATTTTTAGTTGTTTTAAAACTTCTTCGTTTGTTTTCTTTTTTTTTTCCATCCAATTCTACCTATTCTTCTATAGATCCACATTTCAAAGGCTTCAATTTTCTCAGAAACAGCAAAACAGAGTTTATAACTGATATTTGGTTCTGTCTGCAACAGACTCTCTGAGATTCGGGGACATTCTGGATTATGGCCAAAGGAATTTTAATTCGGCTCATAAATATCGTCTGGCCAATAAAATAAATCGGCTCTTTTATCATTCATCGTGGCTGCGTGCTGAGATTAACAGCTGGCGCGTGCGTTCGTCATGGACGCAATGAAGTGTGCAGCCAAGCGGATATGTTTCTTCTGTTAATTATTTGGAGGATTTTCGTTGGACACTTTGATGGGGATAGAGGGGCGCTGTAAGATATTTAGAGGGTTGAAATAGAGGAGCTGGACACTTTGATGGGGATAGAGGGGCGCTGTAAGATATTTAGAGGGTTGAAATAGAGGAGCTGGACACTTTGATGGGGATAGAGGGGCGCTGTAAGATATTTAGAGGGTTGATATAGAGGAGCTGGACACTTTGATGGGGATAGAGGGGCGCTGTAAGATATTTAGAGGGTTGAAATAGAGGAGCTGGACACTTTGATGGGGATAGAGGGGCGCTGTAAGATATTTAGAGGGTTGAAATAGAGGAGCTGGACACTTTGATGGGGATAGAGGGGCGCTGTAAGATATTTAGAGGGTTGAAATAGAGGAGCTGGACACTTTGATGGGGATAGAAGGGCGCTGTAAGATATTTAGAGGGTTGAAATAGAGGAGCTGGACACTTTGATGGGAGTAGAGGGGCGCTGTAAGATATTTAGAGGGTTGAAATAGAGGAGCTGGACATTTTGATGGGGATAGAGGGGCGCTGTAAGATATTTAGAGGGTTGAAATAGAGGAGCTGGACACTTTGATGGGGATAGAGGGGCGCTGTAAGATATTTAGAGGGTTGAAATAGAGGAGCTGGACACTTTGATGGGGATAGAAGGGCGCTGTAATATATTTAGAGGGTTGAAATAGAGGAGCTGGACACTTTGATGGGGATAGAGGGGCGCTGTAAGATATTTAGAGGGTTGAAATAGAGGAGCTGGACACTTTGATGGGGATAGAGGGGCGCTGTAAGATATTTAGAGGGTTGAAATAGAGGAGCTGGACACTTTGATGGGGATAGAAGGGCGCTGTAAGATATTTAGAGGGTTGAAATAGAGGAGCTGGACACTTTGATGGGAGTAGAGGGGCGCTGTAAGATATTTATAGGGTTGATATAGAGGAGCTGGACACTTTGATGGGGAAAGAGGGGGCGCTGTAAGATATTTAGAGGGTTGAAATAGTGGAGTTGGACACTTTGATGGGGATAGAGGGGCGCTGTAAGATATTTAGAGGGTTGAAATAGAGGAGCTGGATACTTTGATGGAGATAGAGGAGGCGCTGTAAGATATTTAGAGGGTTGAAATAGTGGAGCTGGATACTTTGATGGAGATAGAGGAGGCGCTGTAAGATATTTAGAGGGTTGAAATAGTGGAGCTGGATACTTTGATGGAGATAGAGGAGGCGCTGTAAGATATTTAGAGGGTTGAAATAGAGGAGCTGGACACTTTGATGGAGATAGAGGAGGCGCTTTAAGAGAATTAGAGGGTTGAAATAGTGGAGCTGGATACTTTGATGGGGATAGTGGGACGCTGTAATATATTTAGAGGTTTGAAATAGTGGAGCTGGACATTTTGATGGAGATAGAGGGGGCGCTTTAAGATATTTAAAGGGTTGAAATAGTGGAGCTGGACACTTTGATGGGGATAGAGGGGGCGCTGTAAGATATTTGGAGGGTTGAAATAGAGGATCTGGACACTTTGTATGTTGGAATAGAGACTTTTAAGATTGAATGGGTGGGGCTAGAACTCAGATTGGTTGTTCTGGAGACTTCAGATTTGTAAGGATAGGAAACTAAGACAGTTGAATTGGTTGTTCTAGATAATTGAGATTTGTAAGAGTGGGAAACTCCGCTAGTTGATTTAATGATTTTAGAGACTTCAGATTTGTAAAAGTGGGAAACTCAGACAGTTGAATTGGTTGCTCTAGATAATTTAGATTTGTAAAAATGGGAAACTCAAATAGTTGAGTTCGTGATTCTAGAGACTTCAGATTTGTAAGAGTGGGAAACTCAGACAGTTGAATTGGTTGCTCTAGATAATTTAGATTTGTAAAAGTGGGAAACTCCGACAGTTGAATTGGTTGATTTAGATAATTTAGATTTGTAAAAGTGGGAAACTCAATGGTTGAATTGGTGGTTTCATTCTCTATCAAAATGTATCTTCGTGTCTCAAGTTGTATTATCCCTTCCAATGTTTCATCCACGCTCTGAAGAATTGAGCTTATCAGTGTATAGATCACGTAACACCATCCTAAATATTTCACCTCACTTTCCTGCACTAGTCATCATCATCATCATGTGCCATACCGGTTGCGTAGGCGATCATGTCCTTCCACAATCTTCTATCCACAATGCTTGGTATCCATTCTGTTGTTGGCTGTTCTCCATGCCATGACATCACGATAGCTAGTATATCCCCCTCTTTGTCGTCCACGATCTCTCTTTCCCTGTATTTTGCCAGTTGTAACCAAGTATTCCAACTTTCCTCTTCTCGTGATGTTCTCAAAAAATGTTAATTGTTTCTTTATGATGTTCTTTAGGCGCTCCCATTTTTGTGTTGACCTCTTTGAGAACTTCCTCATTGCTCTCTTCATCTGTCTATCGAGCGTCCAACATTCTTCTCAGAAATCCCATCTCTGTGGCCTCTAATCGTCTTTTCATGTGTTTGTCTACTGTCCATAATTCGCTTCCATAGGCTATTTAGTCAAGGATAGAAAAAAAGGAACGAAGAGAGGAATACATTGCAGGATAATCCAGATGGCGCAATAATCTAAAGATAGTAGACCTAATGAGATAAATCAGAAAGAGAGAATAAGAGAGAGAGTTTGGCCTGGGAGATAAGCGAATGCTTGATTACGTTTGACATTTAGCATGACACTGATTGATTGACTCCATCCATGACCGGAACTAAACAAGAAATAGAGTTCCAGATTGGAAGAGTGTGATATGTTAAAGTAACATCACATTACTGTATCACAAAGTCGTGTCAGTGGTGTGGTTGTTAGTGCTTTAGCTTGGCAATAAGGAGAATGCGAGTTCGGTTCCAGCATGACTCCAACTGCTAGACATTTGAAGTATTTTATCGATTGTTTCCTAATCACATTTTAAATACGAATGGGTACCTGACTCGTCATGTTGGTGAAAATAACAACAGTGATAAAACATACTGCCACCTCATTTCCAATATCATGTGGTCCCATCTTGTGGAATCCCGTCTGACGTAGACGATCATGTCGTTTCGCAACTCGCTGTCCTCAGTACATCCTACCAGTTCTGTTGTTGACAGTTTACTTTGCCAGGTCACCAAGTGATATAGTATCTTCTCTTTTTGTCGTCTAAGATCTCTCTTTCCCTATATTTTCTCATTTGTAACCAAGTATTCCAACTTTCCTCAACTGGTGATGTTACAAGAAATGTCGATTGCCTCTTTCAGATGCTTTCTACCAGCTCTCCTTTTGCGTTGGCCTTGTTGAGAATTTCTTTGTTTGTCTATTAAGTTATCCAGGGAGCTCTCAACATTTTTCTGAGTAATTCAATCTATGTTGTTTCCAATCTTCTTTTTATTTATGTGTCTGTACTGCCCATGATTCACTTATATAGGTCAGAATTGGTTCTATATAGCACCGATCAACTCTCTTGTTCACTTCTATTGACATAAATTCCCAAGACGTTTTTCATTTTCTAAAAATATCTGATGCTATTCTACTTTTCATTTCTGTGGTGCACCTTCGGTCTGATGTTTATATTGTGCCCAGGCTCGGTCTGATGTTTATATTGTGCCCAGGCTCTGCACTTGTTTCAGATTTTAGCCGCTTATTTTTATGTTACATGAGGGGAAGGGTTATTTCTTCAATATGATCATTACTTCTATTTCCTTATTGTTGATGCTGAGACCTTTCATGTTGCCTTTTCTAATTATTACGTCTATCATCTCATGTGATCTAGTACTGTGCAGTTGAATACTTTATTCTACTAGGACAATATATGCTACAGGATATCATTTATCTTAGAAATTTAAAACAAAATCAACAATGATCAAAGATATAAAAAGAAAGACAGCATACATTGAATAGATAGAAAGAAAATGACAAAGGTGACAACAGCAACAATTGATGGTGAAAGATGTCTAGGAAAAAGCGAAGAAAAAAGACATAAGATGGAATTACAAATTATTTAGGTAAAGCAATCTCTTTATTAAGACGTAAAGTGTCCTTTATAGAACGTTACATTCACCACAGTCCGTCTGAAAGAATCTCTGTCTCTAGTCAAATCTCCCACAGAACGTTACATTCACCACAGTCCGTCTGAAAGAATCTCTGTCTCTAGTCAAATCTCCCACAGAACGTTACATTCACCACAGTCCGTCTGAAAGAATCTCTGTCTCTAGCCATCTCCCACAGAACGTTGCATTCACCACAGTCCGTCTGAAAGAATCTCTGTCTCTAGCCATCTCCCACAGAACGTTGCATTCACCACAGTCCGTCTGAAAGAATCTCTGTCTCTAGCCAGATCTCCCACTTCTTCTGTTGTTATGTTCAGTGTCTCCTTGATCTGTTGTTATGTTCAGTGTCTCCTTGATCTGTTGTTATGTTCAGTGTCTCCTTGATCTGTTGTTATGTTCAGTATCTCCTTGATCTGTTGTTATGTTCAGTGTCTCCTTGATCTGTTGTTATGTTCAGTATCTCCTTGATCTGTTGTTATATTCAGTGTCTCCTTGATCTGTTGTTATGTTCAGTGTCTCCTTGATCTGTTGTTGTGTTCAGTGTCTCCTTGATCTGTTGTTGTGTTCAGTGTCTCCTTGATCTGTTGTTATGTTCAGTGTCTCCTTGATCTGTTGTTATGTTCAGTGTCTCCTTGATCTGTTGTTATGTTCAGTGTCTCCTTGATCTGTTGTTATGTTCAGTGTCTCCTTGATCTGTTGTTGTGTTCAGTGTCTCCTTGATCTGTTGCTATGTTCAGTGTCTCCTTGATCTGTTGTTGTGTTCAGTGTCTCCTTGATCTGTTGTTGTGTTCAGTGTCTCCTTGATCTGTTGTTGTGTTCAGTGTCTCCTTGGTCTGTTGTTGTTTTCGGTGTCTCCTTGATCTGTTGTTGTGTTCAGTGTCTCCTTGATCTGTTGTTGTTTTCGGTGTCTCCTTGATCTGTTGTTATGTTCAGTGTCTCCTTGATCTGTTGTTGTTTTCGGTGTCTCCTTGATCTGTTGTTGTTTTTGGTGTCTCCTTGATCTGTTGTTATGTTCAGTGTCTCCTTGATCTGTTGTTGTTTTCGGTGTCTCCTTGATGTCTTTAAACCACCACTTTCTTGGTTTGTCCCTAATGCGTCGCCCTTGAACCATGCATTTCAATAAAGTTCTTTCGAGTCCGCTGTGTTTTTTGACGTGGCCATTGTATTCCCTGTGTAGACTGGTGTTTCTAAGTCAATTATTTTAAAATGTTTAAGTTTTAAAAATATGTCTTCGCTGCTCTTTTTTCATTATCGAAGTTCCCTTAAGTATTTTCTGCAGCATTTCTTTTTTTCGAATTAATCGATGTTCTTTGTTGCTGTTTGCTTGAACGTTCATGATTCACAATCATATATTTATATCGGGACAATGCATGCTATCTCTATTTTTAATTTGACTGTCTGCTGCTGTGCCACAAGTTCTTCATGGCGTTTAATCTTTTTTTGTGTGTGTGGAAAGCAATCTACATCAATCTACTTTTAACTGCTCTTGTTGACGTAGGTGATCGTGTTTTTCCACAAATTTATGCCTCTGCATGTGTTTATCACTTCTGTTGCTGACTTTCTAACAAATTGTGCACTCTCTTTTTTATGTGTCGCTCTATCTATCGTTTTCCTCGATTATTCCAACAAATTTATAATAAGATACAAAACAAAGCTTCAAATGAAATCACACACTTCTCAAAAAGACTAAAGAAGGAAAGCCTTGATTTAACTTTATAGTTAACGCCACGAGGTAAGACGCATAATGATGATGCCATGCACTGGTTGGAAAGCACTAAATTAAGAAAAACCCTCATCCCGTTCCAAAAACTTGGCAAGTTTTTGAGGAATGCGTCAGGTGGAAAATTGTATTGCCTTTTTGGTAAAAGCAGTCATGACAAGAGTACACAAACAGGATTCCGATTCAGCGTAGTGATTGCGTCATGGTGATTGCCATCTTGTTCTTCCTTCCGGCCTGGAATCCCTCTGATGACAACTGCTCTCCTAGATCGTTTACCTTGTACTGGGAAATGTAAAATCACTAACACAACGGTTTGTTAATAATATTTTAGTTGTCTTGCTTATTTTCTCATTCCAGACATATAATGAAGAACTGGGGTGGGGGGGGGGACTAGAAATAATGCCAGCCATAGAATATATAAAGAAACAATAACTAAAATGTTTTGGTTACCTGATAATACAGAAAGATCAAAACACAACACAGCGAGTCTTTAATAAATGTCGCAAAAAAAAGCAAACTCAAGGGCCAACCACGATAAAGATGGATTGATGGAATATTAGAAACACTAGTAAACATAACAGCAGACAAGGCCTATAGAAAGGCAAAAGACCACAAATTATATCTCCCTCGATGCTGAAAGGCAAATGAAGAAAGAAAGAATAGAAGAAGAAAAAGACATTTGTTCACGATACTACATTCTAAGAAACACTTTAATTACAAGTTATTAAATATATATATATATATGACGAAAATATTACTAAGAACCATCATGAGACGTGTAAGGAACAAAATAAAACCAGAAATAAGTGAGGAACAATGTGGATTTGTGGATGGAAAGGGCACCAGTAATGCAATATACATCTTAAGAACATTGATAGAAAGAGCTATAGAGGTAAAGAAAAATCTATATCTGTGTTTTATAAACTACACAAAAGCATTCGACAAAGTAACGCATGTGGAAATAACCAATATAGTGGAAAAATTAAACTTTGATGGCAAGGATCTGCGAATCATAAAATACATGTACTGGCAACAAACAGCAGCCATAAGAATTAGCAACCAAACAGGACAGTTCCAGTATATAAACAATGAGTCAGACAAGGCTGTGTTCTGTCGTCGGATTTGTTTCCACTTTACAGCGAATATATTATGAGATCAATAGTAGACAAAAAAGGAATTGAAGTCAACGGTCACAATATAAATAATTTGCGATATGCGGATGACACAGTCTTAATAGCAGAGACAGAGAATGAACTACAAGAAATAATAGTAAAAGAAAGCAACAAGAAAGGTCTCAGTCTGAATAGTAAGAAAACAGAAGCAATGGCCATATCAAAGAAACAATCATCACCATCATGCAGCATAAAAATAAACAGGACAATTCTAAAACAAGTGCAATGTGTCAAATGTTTGGGCACAATAATAACATCAGATGGAAGATCTACAACAGAAAAAAGAATCAGAATAGCTCAGGCCAAAATAGCATTTAAGAAAATGAAAAACATCTTAGGGGCCAACACAAAAAAGGAGCTCTTAAAGACAGAAAGAAACAATCAACATTTTTCGGGCACATCATGAGAAGAGGAAACTTGGAATACTTGGTTATAACAGGCAAACTACGGGGAAAGAAAGATCGTGGACGACAAAGAGAGAAAATACTAGACAGATTGGTGTCATGACATGGATATAGTAAACAGCAAAATTGATACGATGCACTGTGGATAGAAGATTATGGAAGGACATGATCATCGCCTACGCCAACCAATATGTCACATGATGATAATGATTTAATATATTATATCACTATAGAATGTTTTTTGGCACTGCACTATTTTAAAGAGGTGATTAGGTCTTTGCCTCAACAGTAAGCAAACAGAAGTGGTGGTCATATTGAAGAAACACACACTGCACTATTTTAAAGAGGTGATTAGGTCTTTGCCTCAACAGTAAGCAAACAGAAGTAGTGGTCATATTGAAGAAACACAATTCCCTATCACGTATCGTAAAAGTAGGCGGAAGAAATCTGAAACAGGAGCAGAGCGTCATATAAAGGTTGTGTAACTCAGTACGGAACGTGGCAGTTCTTTAAGTGGTTTACCACTCATGAGGATATCGCAAAGAAATATGAAATGGGCTCACCTCATTTTGTAGGAAATAGAGCGTTATAACATATGCTGGAAGTGTCCACCATTCGCGTCTAAACAGGATAATAATTATTGAGGAAATGCCGATCTCTATAGAAAATCAGACATGCAGTACTTCCGCAATAATAACATCAGACGGTAGATGTACCATAGAAATTAACAGCAGAATAGCACAGGTCAAAGTAACATTTTTGAAAATGAAAAACATCTTGCGCAGCATGTCTATGTCAATATAAGTGGGAAAGAAAGCTCGTCGATGCCATATGGGGTCAATTCTGATCGATGGAAGTGAACTATGGAAAGTTGACATCAAATGAAAAGACGATTAGAGGCCACAGAGAGGGAACTTCTCCAACGTGCGTTAACAGCTCATTGAACAGCTATAAAGAACGAACGAGGAAATTCTCAAAGAGGTCACAACACAAAGGGATCTAAATATTACGGAAAAAATAAACACCAGAAAGAAGCAATTGACATTTTTTCGGATGCATCATAAGAAGCGGAAAGTTTTCTAAATATTTGGTTACAACTGGCAAATTACAGGGAAAACGATATTGTGGACGACAAAGAGACAAGATACTAGATAGCTTGGTGTCGTGGCATGGCAAACAGTCAACAACAGAAATGATACAATACACGGTGGATACAGAATTGTGCAAGGACATGATCGCCTACGACAGCTGGCATGACACAAGATGATGATGCTGATTATTTCGCAAGATAGCGAAGATGGTTCATTGAAATATTTCTTCTCAAATCCTTTTTTCCCTTCTTCTTCCCTTCCTCATTTGCCTTTCAGCGACGAGAAGAATGACAGCTTGACAGCTTTTGCCCTTCCATTAACTCCTCCTGCTGTTTTATTTCCTAGTGTCTCCAATCTCCTATCAATCCATCTTTTCCGGGGTCTGTCCTTTCATCTGGCGTTCTTCTAGCGTGTGTTTAATACTGCCTGTGCCACATTCAGTTCAATCTGTCTAATCACGCGGACAAACTATCTAATTTGTTGTCCCTCCTTATTTCCATTATATTGTTATCTGTACCAAACTTAAATAAACACCTGGGCCAAAGGACACACGCTCACAGGCCGCTGGATACATAGCAGCAACAAGTAGGCATCTCAAAGGAAATCATTTTGTCAGAGACGACAAAAAATATGAAAGATCAAATAGAGAAATGTTTGTGAAGTTTTTTTTGGCAAATGTTTTTTACAGTATGGGATGGCCAGTCCAATGCCCAACCCTCTTTTCTCGCATCTTTCGAACATGCCTGGTAGGGTACAGCGCCACTATTCTTTACTCCCCTTTCGGGCTCCAGCAGCGCACGGGGAAAAGACAAAGAGGAAGACCGAGGAATTCTTGGAGAAGATAGATAGAAGAAGAGATGAAGATGATGGGGAAGACATGAAATGATCTTAAAAGAATGGCAAGAAACAGAACGACTTGGAAAGTGTTTGTTGAAGACCTATGCTCCACAGGGAGCTGAAAGGTAGAAGAGGAAGAAGAAATATATAGATGATGAATTGTTATACTTATTTCTTCTTTCACTAGTTTAAGGCAAAGCCGTGGTATTTGCATCCTTCGGCCCGACACAACCGTCTTAGGTGTGGGTATATTTTACTTAACAATTGTTACCCAGGTGGCGGTTTTTATTGCCTAATATATTGGAATTTTAATTGCCAGGGGTTTTTTAACATGCACGAGGTGCACACAAGGGCCTCCCTTTTTCCGTTGTTATTCGAGAGCGCTAAACATCCGATCTCACTAACCAGAGATAGCTAGACATCCGATTTCACTACACAGAGAAGTCTGGACATTCGATCTCATTACACAGAGAATGCCAAACATCCGATCTCACTACCCAGAGAAGGCTAGACATCCGATCTCACTACCCGGAGAAGGCTAGACATCCGATCTCACTACCCAAAGAAGGCTTGATATTCGATCTCACTGCCCAGAGAAGGCTAGACATCCGATCTCACTACCCAGAGAAGGCTAGACATCCGATCTCACTACCCAGAGAAGGCTAAACATCCGATCTCACTACCCAGTGAAGGCTACACATTCGATCTCACTGCCCAGAGAAGGCTAGACATCCGATCTCACTACACAGAGAAGGCTAGACATCAGATTTCAATAAACAGAGAAGGCTAGATATGCGATCTCACTACCCAGAGAAGGCTAGATATGCGATCTAACTACCCCGAGAAGGCTAGATATGCGATCTCACTACCCAGAGAAGGCTAGATATGCGATCTCACTACCCAGAGAAGGCTAGATATGCGATCTCACTACCCAGAGAAGGCAGAAATGCGATCTCACTACCCAGAGACGGCTAGATATGCGATCTCACTACCCAGAGAAGGCAGATATGTGATCTCACTACCCAGAGAAGGCTAGATATGCGATCTCACTACCCAGAGAAGGCAGATATGCGATCTCACTACCCAGAGAAGGCACATATGCGATCTCACTACCCAGAGAAGGCACATATGCGATCTCATTACCCAGAGAAGGCACATATGCGATCTCACTACCCAGAGAAGGCACATATGCGATCTCACTACCCAGAGAAGGCACATATGCGATTTCACTACCCAGAGAAGGCACATATGCGATCTCACTACCCAGAGAAGGCACATATGCGATCTCACTACCCAGAGAAGGCACATATGCGATCTCACTACCCAGAGAAGGCACACATGCGATCTCACTACCCAGAGAAGGCACATATGCGATCTCATTACCCAGAGAAGGCACACATGCGATCTCACTACCCAGAGAAGGCACATATGCGATCTCACTACCCAGAGAAGGCACATATGCGATCTCACTACCCAGAGAACGCACATATGCGATCTCACTACCCAGAGAAGGCTAGATATGCGATCTCACTACCCAGAGACCGCCAAGAATCCAGAAGGGTAGACAATATCAAAGTAAAAGACCTTGTTTCACCAATTATCTGTCGCTGAAGTAAACAACATAAATAGTGAAACAAAACAACCACATCCATCTATAGTTTTACTAAAGGCCTGGGGGCTGAGAGGGAAATATGGTAATCACCCAAAGTTTGCGACGTCTTCAACTATGCGAGCGCTACTGGAATGACGTCATTATACGCAACAACCTCTCCTTCTCGTAAGGATGAACAAAAATACAAACTTTGAAGTGATTCACCTCACTCGCGGGCCTTATTAATGCTATAGGTGGCTGTGATAAGAACATAAGTCTCTGTCCACAGAAGATGATACAGGACTGCTGAGATTATTGCTTTATTTAAAGTAATCAAGGAGAGGGTTTAATAGAGCACGGAGGATGGAGAGAATGAGAAGATGAGCGAGGAAAGGTAAAGATGAAGAAGATGACGATGATGATGATGATGATGATGATAATGATTATGATGAGGATGATGATGAGCATGATGAAATGATAATGAGGATGAGGATGCTGGTGGTGAAAAAAAACAAGAAATATAAATAGAATAACAAAAATAGGAAAAAGAAATTGCCAGATGAAAACAAAAACAAGAAATATAAATAGAATAACAAAAATAGGAAAAAGAAATTGCCAGATGAAGACAAAAACAAGAAATATAAATAGAATAACAAAAATAGGACAAAGAAATTGCCAGATGAAAACAAAAACAAGAAATATAAATCGAATAACAAAAATAGGACAAAGAAATTGCCAGATGAAAACAAAAACAAGAAATATAAATAGAATAACAAAAATAGGACAAAGAAATTGCCAGATGAAAACAAAAACAAGAAATATAAATAGAATAACAAAAATAGGACAAAGAAATTGCCAGATGAAAACAAAAACAAGAAATATAAATAGAATAACAAAAATAGGACAAAGAAATTGCCAGATGAAAACAAAAACAAGAAATATAAATAGAATAACAAAAATAGGAAAAAGAAATTGCCAGATGAAAACAAAAACAAGAAATATAAATAGAATAACAAAAATAGGACAAAGAAATTGCCAGATGAAAACAAAAACAAGAAATATAAATAGAATAACAAAAATAGGAAAAAGAAATTGCCAGATGAAAACAAAAACAAGAAATATAAATCGAATAACAAAAATAGGAAAAAGTAATTGCCAGATGAAGACAAAAACAAGAAATATAAATCGAATAACAAAAATAGGAAAAAGAAATTGCCAGATGAAAACAAAAACAAGAAATATAAATCGAATAACAAAAATAGGACAAAGAAATTGCCAGATGAAAACAAAAACAAGAAATATAAATAGAATAACAAAAATAGGACAAAGAAATTGCCAGATGAAAACAAAAACAAGAAATATAAATAGAATAACAAAAATAGGAAAAAGTAATTGCCAGATGAAGACAAAAACAAGAAATATAAATCGAATAACAAAAATAGGAAAAAGAAATTGCCAGATGAAGACAAAAACAAGAAATATAAATAGAATAACAAAAATAGTAAAAAGAAATTGCCAGATGAAGACAAAAACAAGAAATATAAATAGAATAACAAAAATAGGAAAAAGAAATTGCCAGATGAAGACAAAAACAAGAAATATAAATCGAATAACAAAAATAGGAAAAAGAAATTGCCAGATGAAGACAAAAACAAGAAATATAAATCGAATAACAAAAATAGGAAAAAGAAATTGCCAGATGAAGACAAAAACAAGAAATATAAATAGAATAACAAAAATAGGAAAAAGAAATTGCCAGATGAAGACAAAAACAAGAAATATAAATAGAATAACAAAAGTAGGAAAAAGAAATTGCCAGTTGAAGACAAAAACAAGAAATATAAATAGAATAACAAAAATAGGACAAAGAAATTTCCAGATGAAGACAAAAACAAGAAATATAAATAGAATAACAAAAATAGGACAAAGAAATTGCCAGATGAAGACAAAAACAAGAAATATAAATAGAATAACAAAAATAGGAAAAAGAAATTGCCAGATGAAGACAAAAACAAGAAATATAAATAGAATAACAAAAATAGGACAAAGAAATTGCCAGATGAAAACAAAAACAAGAAATATAAATAGAATAACAAAAATAGGACAAAGAAATTGCCAGATGAAAACAAAAACAAGAAATATAAATAGAATAACAAAAATAGGACAAAGAAATTGCCAGATGAAAACAAAAACAAGAAATATAAATAGAATAACAAAAATAGGACAAAGAAATTGCCAGATGAAAACAAAAACAAGAAATATAAATAGAATAACAAAAATATGACAAAGAAATTGCCAGATGAAAACAAAAACAAGAAATATAAATAGAATAACAAAAATAGGACAAAGAAATTGCCAGATGAAAACAAAAACAAGAAATATAAATAGAATAACAAAAATAGGACAAAGAAATTGCCAGATGAAAACAAAAACAAGAAATATAAATAGAATAACAAAAATAGGAAAAAGAAATTGCCAGATGAAAACAAAAGCAAGAAATATAAATAGAATAACAAAAATGGGAAAAAGAAATTGCCAGATGAAGACAATAACAAGAACAATTAAAAATGTATTTGTTTAAATAAAAAAAGTATACAACCAAGAGGAAGAAAAAAGAATAAACAATATCATCATCATCAAGTACCATGCCTGCTGGCGTAGGTGATCATGTCTCTCAATAACTTTCGATCTCGACATTTATTTATCATTTCTGCTGTTGACCTTCTGCCAAAGCCATGCTCTTAAGCTGTCTGATATCTTTCCTCTTTGCTAACTATTCTATATCTTCGTCTCTCAATTTTCCCAGTTGTCACAATATATTCCAGTTGTTCTCTTCTCATACCATGCCAGTACTAATAATAAACAATAAACACTAAACAGTATAAGGAAGAAAAATAAGAGATAAACAAAATGTATCAGAAGAGATACACTGGAAGACTGTTCAGAGGAGTACAAGCAAAGAAAAAAGTAAGATTAACAAGAATATGTATAAGAAGAATAAAAAGACTATAAGTAGAACCTGATGAAAGAAAATAACACTAATTTTATATACAAATAATATCCTCATTAATTTGTTCGGAAAATCAGGCGGAAAACAGTTTTATATATAAAATGTTAAAGCCCGCGACAAGCCTCAGAAACATCGGCAAAATCAATAAAACCTGGTTCAGAAAGTTAAACATTGCCGCTTTTTTAGCGACATAACGAGAGTTGTATAAATAGACACAGTGAGCGTGTTAAAGGAAATGCAACGTTACTAAATGGTGAATTACTGAATAATGAATTATGGAATGTGTCAATTTAATTGAGAAGGGGAGTAAGGGAGGGAGGGAGCAAGGTAATAGAGAGGGAGTGAGGGAGGAAGGAAGAAAAGAAAGAGAAAGGAATTGAAAGAGAGGGTGGTAAGGAAGATATTTGGGAGGGAGTAATGAAGAAAGAAAAAAAGTTGAGGAATGAAAGGGGAAATGAAGGAAGAGAAAGAAGGAAGGAATTAGGGAGGGTGAAGGAAGGAAAGAAGGAAGGATGGAAGGAAGGAAGGAAGGAAAGGAGGGATGGAGGAAGCAAGGAATGAAGGAGGGACGGAGGAAGCAAGCAAGGAAGGAAGGAAAGAAGGAAGGAAGGAAGGAGGGAAAGATGGAAGCAAGGAAGGAAGGAAGGACATCGTCACATTAGTTGACCTATAACAGAGAAGAAGAGTATCCAGGCTGAGATAACTGGACGTGAGCTAATGATGAACGTAGAAGGACTTCAAGCTCCTGGTATCCCCAACGGTAACAGTATTCCCCGATATTATTTCATGACCTTTCTACCATACAATAGAACAAAGCTACAGTTATTCTTCTTCTTCTCCTTCTCCTTCTCCTTCTTCATCTTTTTATTCTTTTGCTCCTTCTTCTTTCTCTTCTTCTTCTCCTTCTTTTTCTTCTCTTATTCTTTTTTATAATCCTGCTCCTTCTTTTCCTCCTCCTCTTTCTTCTTCTCATTTTCTTCTCCTTCTTTCTCTTCCCTTTTTCCTCCTCCATCATCTTCTTCTTCTACTTCTTCTAACTCCGGACGATGATATTTTAAGAAATAGATGAACCAAAATAATGTCGTTTTCTTCATTGTAGTTGTAAAATGTAAATAGTTGCTGAGGTAATTCATCAAAATGCAATCGCAGCACATGTATCGTACATTTTTGTGAGAGTTCAGTTAGTGACAGTATGAGGTGATAGGTGAACAAGTGACACTTTCTTGTGAGAATTTAATAAATATTTTTTTTGCAACAAATATAAAAAAAAATAAGAAAACCAGGGTTATTTTTAACCCTTCATCGTCCTTTTTTTTTTTAACATTTCGCTTGTTTCTTTGTGTATCTGTCTTAAGTTGAAGGTCCTTTACAGTCGAAATGTTAGTTGTTTAGTCTTGACTTACCTTCAAAGATGATGCATTATTTTAATTTTTTTTTTATAGCAGAGGGAGAGGAATCAGAATTACTGATTGATACATTATAGTTAGAATTACATATATGATACAATATAGTTAGAATTACATATATGATACATTATAGTTAGAATTACATATATGATACAATATAGTTAGAATTACATATATGATACAATATAGTTAGAATTACATATATGATACAATATAGTTAGAATTACATATATGATACAATATAGTTAGAATTACATATATGATACATTATAGTTAGAATTACATATATGATACAATATAGTTAGAATTACATATATGATACAATATAGTTAGAATTACATATATGATACAATATAGTTAGAATTACATATATGATACATTATAGTTAGAATTTAATTACACCGTGTTGCATTATACTTAGAATTACATATATAATACATTATTGTTAGAATTTAATAAGCGAAGTGATACATTAGTTATATTTGAGTAATCAATGCTGTGCAGTCAGAATTGAGTAAGAGATACCCTTAAAGTGCTAGGTAACTATTGGTTTGTATTTAGAATTTAACGAGATAATTTTTGTGAGATTGAAAAAGTGATACCGTTTTGTAGGCAGAATTGAATAATCGATATGTTTTGTAGTTGAGAAGACAAACTTGGACACAGAACGATTGAGGTGTTCAGATTGGTTATTTCTAGAAATAGAATGTGTAACTGGATCGTTCATGATTATTTGAACAATATCGTTGTGCTCAGATCAGACCTAAGATAGAAACTGTAATGATTCATTAATTACTTTCACAGTTATAAAAGCTGGTTATTGTAATTACAAGTAACCACCACTTTAAAATGGGACCCGCGATAGCTCAGTGGATAGTGAACTGGACTATAAAGGACAAGTGGTCGAGTTCGATTCTGATCGACGGCATCCAGGTTCACCCAGCCTTAAATGGTTGCCGGGTTTTTTTTCTGGGAAAGTAAAGCGGCGAGGGCGTAATACCGACCACATTACCCCAAAAATCATGTGCTGAAGCTCTGTAAAATGATGGTCACTAACACCATATTCCCTATACGTCAGCTTGGCGTGGCGGGGTACTTTACTTTACTTTACTTTACTACTACTTCATAATATTGTTTTTAAGAGATTTCACTTGAATCTGTTTAATACAAATTAAATTTGTTACATATTTTTGTTACTCCTGCGAAGAAAAATTAAACAGTAACGTAAACAATAAATATTACAATTATCACTAATCGTATAAAAGAATTGATTTTGTTGGCGATGAACGTCTTGTACCGTCCACTCAGCGTCTTGTTGCATATCGGGCAACTTCATACACAGTTGTCTGTCATTGATACTTTGGTTGCTTTGCTCATTTATATCTTTTCAAAAAGATAACATTCACAGGTTTCTTCTTTATACATTCCGAGTGGTTATGAGATGCTGTGTCTTAGATGTGTACAACTTTTGTGGCTAAAAATTGAATGCATTACCCAAACTTCTCACACTTGTCAATCTGCGGTCTTTTCTGTTACCAGCATTATTCAACTAAAATATCATTCAAACAATATGGACTTCCAGTCAATATGGCGGATAGGCGGAAGTAACCGTTCAAGCTCAGTCTGAAAAGTGTCCATGCTACCGGAGCTACTGAGTTTAGTGCTCTGTGCACAACGTGTGCTGTATTTTCATACAGGTCGTGTTTCGATATTCCGATTCAACATCATCATGTGCCATAGTGGTTGGGGTAAGCGATCATGTCCTTCCACAATCTTCTATCTACAGTGCATCGTATCAGTTCTATTGTTGACTGTTTTCCATGCCATGACACCAAGCTATCCAGTATTTTCTCTCTTTGTCGTCCACGATCTCTCTTTCCTTTTATTTTGCCAGTTGTAACCAAGTATTCCAACTTTCCTCTTCTCATGATGTGTCCGAAAAATGTTGATTGTTTCTTTCTGATGTTTTTTAGGAGCTCCCTTTTTGTGTTGACTCTTTGAGAACTTCCTCGTTGGTCTTTTTAGCTGTCCAGGGAACTTTCAACAAGTTCCGAATGTTTACGATAAATGATGATATCGTATGATGAAGGACAGTTCAGCTGCGTTCACTTTCAGTACCGCCTTGGCTTTATATCTTTCCACGTGTGCTGTAGCTGCAATGATGGGGACTGCATCTGCTTTTCTGTGTTTGGATCCTTCAAATGAGATGTATTTTTAATTCGGATGATTCCATTGGCACGGGCGGTTGAGTAATTATGGATTTTAATTCGTTTACAGTGATACCGAGGCCTTCAACTAACTACAACTACTTTCAATCTTGCTTTCCTTTTCATGAAACTTCTATTTTATATTCTTGTTTTTAATTATGTTTTTTTTTAATTGCAGTGTATAGCTCCTACAATCTCTCTAGTATCATTTATGTTGGTGTCTTCTCTAATACTGCTAGTTTCTTTCATGTTGTAGGGGCAACAACTTGTCTCTTCTGCCAGAACTCCAGCCCTGGAGAGGAAATTTCTGAGGGGCGCTGCAAAATCCATAGTCACCTATGACTGACGTAGTAAAAGTAAAGTGTCCCCGCCACGCCAAGTGGCGTATAGGGAAATATGGTGTTAGTCACCCTATATTTTACAGACCTTTAGCACATGATTTTTGGAGTAATGTGGTCGGTATTACGCCCGTGCGGCTTTACTTTCCCAGAAAAAAATCAGGTACCCATTTAAGGCTGGGTGAACCCGGAAGCCGTCGGTTGGGATGGAACCTTAGCCCTTGTCCTTTGTACTCCAGTTCGCTAACCATTGAGCTATCGCGGCTACCATGACTGACGTAGGCCACTACTAATTCCTTTCCTCAAGCACCTCGTATCACAAACAGATAATTATTTGTTGTCTCTTTGATAACAATTAATGTTCACATTTGTTTGAAAATGTTCATCTAATCTTCAATATTTATTTGTAAAAAAAAAAAAAATAATCACCGTGTATTTTAAATGGACAATATAACCAATTAAAAACTACACAAGCACATAGCTACGAAATAATTACGTTTTAAGAGAACCACATTTTTTTCCCCCATCTCCCGGTAGAAAATGTCACGTTTTGTTCCTTTTTAAAACAGGAGATCTATACTTTTTATGTAGCTGTTCATGGCTATGACGCGATCAATAAAACATGTCTCGTGGATTGATGTCCCTGGGGAGACTGTTAAAGGATACCCATTTTGCTTGGAGTTCCAGAACGAGGAGCAAACGAGGGAAATTTAAATAGTAGCGAGTTTTATGTATTTAAAAGAAAGGATATGATATTTTATATATTGGGGATGATATATTTCATCTTTTGCGTTCTTCTAACGACTTCTCTACTTCATCGCTCATCATCATCATGATGTGTCCGGATGGTGTAGGCGATCATGTCGTCCACAATCTTCTATCTACAATGCATCGTATCAGTTCTGTTATTTACTGTTTTCCATGCCATGACACCAAGCTACCCAGTGTTTTCTCTCTTTGTAGTCCGCGATCTCTCTTTCCTTTTATTTTGCCAGTTGTAACCAAATATTCCAACTTTCCTCTTCCCATGATGTGCCAGAAAAATGTTGATTGTTTCTTTCTGATGTTTTTTTAGAAGTTCCTTTTTGTGTTGGCCTCTTTGAAAATTTCTTCATTGGTTTATTTCTAGCTGTCCAGGTAACTTTCAACATTCTTCTGAGAAATCCCATCTGATGGCATCTAATCGTCTTTTCATTTGTTTGTCTACTGCCCATGATTCGCTTCCATGGGGTCAGAATTGGTTCTATATAGCACCGATCCGATGATCTCCTTCTCACTTCTATTGACATAGATTTGTTGCGTAAGACTCTTCATCGCTGGCTGTTTAAAAAAAGGTTAAATGGAGCTAGACGCGTTATGCTGTTGTTTAGTGAAGGCCACGAAACTTTACGCCTTCGGCCAAACACATCCGACTTCTAAACGGCATTTATAGATGGAGGGTTACCTAATCTGTTTGCAAAGACATCGCAGGAGGTAGAGTATCTTCACCAGTTGTTGTAGATGATACAAGCACGCAACTATGAAGATTCGGGACCCTGGGTTGCTTGTTGGGAAAACCAACCGACCGGGCACGAATTTCTGAACGAACTATAGCAAAAGTATATATGTATGTATACATGATATTTTAGTGGTTAATGCTCATAACCAAAGGAATAGAAAATCTGAGATTCCGGGATGCAGTACTCAATTTTTTATCACAAAAATCTCTAAATTTTAAGAGACACCTTTTTCTATCAGTTTGAATGTATGATATAAGTAATGTGTAATTTATCTTTCTGGAAAGTCCGTATGAGGAATAAACTAAATTATCTCTAACAAACAGCTGTGCTTTCGCTGTTCCGTTGCAGTGTTGATGTTTAAGTGTGCAAGTAAAACAAAACATGAAAGCGCATTCTATTTAGCGAAACAAAAATAATAACATAGAAATATTGTGTGCACATTGACGCGAATAAAACGAGGCAAGACTGAACGTATCGCTCTTAAGTCTACATCAGCGAAAGGAAAACAACAAAACAGAGAGAAGCATAATTAACTACACAGCTATGGTGAGCTTACTTATCTATGATAAGAGGGATAACAAGCCCTGACACTACCGTGGTATTCCGTGTAAACAGAGCCAGCTATATAGCTTTCTATCCACACTTCAATTCTATGCTTGCTTAATCGTGATAAATCTAATATGGAAGTTGCAGTATGTTCCGGTTCTAGTTGCATTGAAAACCTTTATGCTGTTAACATATATATATATATATATATATATTTAGAGCAGTGATCTCTGCAATATGTGCCATTTTGGCACGCAAGGTTTCTGTTTTTGAGATTGTGGTTCTGCCCTATGTGCCGTCTTCGGCTCGAAAGGACAATATATAGGTAGATAAATATATATATATTTTTTTTGCGTTCGTCAGCTTTGACCTCTGACGAAGTCCCTAGATAGTAGAAACTGAATTGTGGGTGTTACTCAGTTTTTCCCTGGCAGCCGTGTGCACAGGGGTACCTCGCCGCACAGGCAGATAACTCCGTCTTCGGAAGCACTCATTTTTTTCCGTCGATGAGTAATTGACGTTTCAAGCTGGACCTCGCTGCTGAGACCAGGGGTGGTTGCCCCAGAGCCGGACCTCGCTGCTGAGACCAGGGGTAGTTGCCCCAGAGAGAAATCATAAATAAAGATCGCAACTAGTGCAGCCGGGATTTGAATATATAAATATATTCTCGAATAATAAACAAAAAATAAATAGCTGGGCATAAATTGTTAATTTTGGGTGTAAATCTTGGAGACTTGGTGACTGAGTAATTAGTGCGCAAGCTTCCTATTAAGAAGTGTCCGGGTTGAATTCAGATGTTGCAGATTTTTTATTTTTCTGACAGACACGGCTCCAGTGTTTACCCAGCGTCTGAAAATGGGTACCAGAGATTTTTCTACGAATTAAAGGCAGCCTGGTGTGATACCGACCACGTCACTTAAAAATGTACCGTTATCGTGGAAAAATGACCGCACTGGTAACTATCACCATGTGCCCCATCCGCCTTGAAAGAAAGCGTGGTGAAACCTTGACCTTTACACTGACCTTATAACATTGCAAGCTTTGGCTCATGAAGAAATAGAATACGATTGAAGTCTAATACATTGTAGTTATTACACACAGGAGAATATATCTTATTGGTCTTCTTTCCTTCCTCATCTTCCTTTCAGCGTCGAGGAGAGATATAATTTGATGCCGTTTGCTCTTCTGTTCGTCTCTGCTGCTATTATGTTTCCTAGTGTTTCTAATATTCCGTCAATAAATCGTTTTCGTGGTCGGTACTTAAGTCTGATGTTCACGTAACGTTTATTGAAGGCTCGTTGTGTTGTGTTTTGATCGTTCTGCCTTATCATGTGGCCAAAGCATTGTATCTGTTATTTCGTTTATATACTCTATGGCGGGGATTATTGCTAACTTTTTCCTCAGTTCTTCATTTCTTATCTTATCTTTCATGCTGTTTCCTGTCATTCGTCTAATATGTTTCATCTTAGTAGAGGTTATTTTTTCTCATTCTTGCATCTAGGGTTCAGGACTGGTATTTGTAGCACAACGTTGGCATGAAGATTGTATTGTAGAGTGCCCGTTATTATTTCCTTGTTGGACAACAGTGGTGACAGCTGTCTAATATTATTGTTTTTTTTTTCTTCGTTCGCCAGCTTTTACCTCTGACGAAGTCCCTAGAGACTAGGAACTGAATTTTGCATGTTAATCCATTTTTTTCCTGGAAGTGGTCCCTCGCCGCCCGGGCAGATAACTCCGTCTTCGGAGGTACTCATATTTTTTTTCTGTCGATGAGAAATTGACGTTTTAAGCCGGGCCTCGCTGCTGAGACCAGGGGTGGTTGCTGCATAAATAAAAATCCCAACTGGTGCAGCTGGGATCTGAACCCAGGATCTCTCTGTCTAGAGGCCGGCGTCTAGCCTCGAGACCAACCAGTTCCCCCCCCCCCCCCCACACACACACACACACACCGCGATATAAAAGGTCCCTTAATTGTTTATAATTCTCAAAATAAACAGGTTTATTTTTGTTCTAAATGTAATGCCTATATAAACACTTAATGAAAGATAAACACCCATGCTGTTTCTTAAACACTCGTCGTTTGTTTACAACGCATGATTATTTCAACTACCGGAATTTTCTCAATAAACGAGCTGTTTTCTGTCTTTGATTTCAAAGGAAAATTTAAGTGGAAATTCTGCTTTATGACTTCAGATTCGTAGTTTCGTTTAATATTACTTTCCTGACAAATGTGGCTTTTATCGTTATGAAAAGATGAAAGGATTTGGAAAAAGGGGGTGGTGGGGGAGGGGTGGGGGGAACCAAGAGGCATGTTTTGGGAAGTTGTGAATGGCTCAGACTTTCATGTATTTTATTTTTTACTCGTATTTCTGTAATCTTCGTGCAATTTTATGTTAAAATAAGAAATTATAGTTCCTTCACTAGTTCGCTAGCTCCACAAATTCAACATTTAAGATATAAATGCTGTGTTTGTGTACAGCTTTGGTTTAGCATGTCTTGATGCTGTGTTTGTGTACAGCTTTGGTTTAGCATGTCTTGATGCTGTGTTTGTGTACTGCTTTGGTTTAGCATGTCTTGATGCTGTGTTTGTGTACTGTTTTGGTTTAGCATATTTTGATGCTGTGTTTGTGTACTGTTTTGGTTTAGCATATTTTGATGCTGTGTTTGTGTACTGTTTTGGTTTAGCATATTTTGATGCTGTGTTTGTGTACTGTTTTGGTTTAGCATATTTTGATGCTGTGTTTGTGTACTGTTTTGGTTTAGCATATTTTGATGCTGTGTTTGTGTACTGCTTTGGTTCTAGTATGTTTTGGTGTCGTGTTTGTGTATTGGTTTGGTTTGGTTTGGTTTAGCATGTCTTGGTGCTGTGTTTGCGTACTGCTTTGGTTTAGTATGTTTTGGTGTCGTGTTTGTGTACTGTTTTGATCTACCACGTTTTGATTCTGTCATAAACTACTAGATAAAATATAGGAAAGGGAAGAAATACCCAAACACTGGAAAGAAAGTTATATCATCAAACACTAAAAAAAAAGTTTACAGGAGTGCACAAATTATAGGGAAATTAATTTACTATCAGTGTCAGGAAAATACCAAGCAGAATAATTCTGGAGAAATCAAAAGAGGCCATAGAGAAAAAAATTTTTGAGAAATGGACAATGAGGTTTTAGGTAAAACAGATTATGCGCTGATCAAATAACTACCTTACGTGTAATAGTTGAACAAAGCTTAGAACTACAGTCCCCACTTTATATCGGATTCATAGATTACGAAAATGCATTTGATAACTTAGACAGAGAAATGATTTGGAAGTTGCTGAATTATTAACGGAATCCCCATAAAGTTATTAACCTGATAAAAACAATGTATGAAAGAATGAATTATACTGTTGTGCACGAAGGGCAGCTTACAGAAACATTTGAATAACTAAGAGGAGTAAGGCAGGGATGCTTTCTATCTCCATTTCTCTTTCTACTGACCATAGATTGCATTATGAAAATAACTCAGAACAACAGAAATGGAATCCAGCGGTCACTGACCAAGCAACTTAATTATTTAGACTTTGCTGATAACATAGTTCTACTATCACATAACCATCAACACATGCAAGATAAAATGAGCATACTTAATGAGAGATCACAACAGCTGAGACTGAAATTAAATAGAGATAAGACCAACATTATGAGAATTAATGAAGTGGACAATAATCATATAATAAAGGAGAAACGCCTCTACTAGAGGTATAATCTTAAATAAATGTGGGCAGTAATACGGATAAGGTAGGAGGAACAGAAAATAATAATAAAATAATGATACAAACAACAAGAGGAGCATTTGTTGCACTGGGATACATATCTAAATAAATTAGGTTAAATACACAAATAAAAATGTTCAACTCCAATGTTAAATCAATCTTATTATACAGCTTGAAACATGAAACCAATTCTGACCTATGAAAGCGAATCATGGACAGTAGACAAACAAATAAAAAGACGATTAGAGGCCACAGAGATGGGATTTCTCAGAAGAATGTTGAAAGTTCCCTGGACAGCTAAAAGGACCAAAGAGGAAGTTCTCAAAAGGGAACTCCTAAAAAAAACATCAGAAAGAAACAATCAACATTTTTCGGGCACATCATGAGAAGAAGAAAGTTATAAACTTGTTTACAACTGGCAAAATAAAAGGAAAGAGAGAACGACAAAGAGAGAAAATACTGGATTGTTTGGTGTTATGGCATGGAAAACAGTCAACAACATAACTGATACGATGCACTGTAGATAGAAGATTGTGGAATGACATGATCGCCTACGCCAACTGGTATGGTACATGATGATGATGATGTGAAACATGTAGAACAACAAAAATGACAATCATGGAGATACAGACCGTTATTAATGGATACTTGCAAACAATAAAAGAATGGAAATGGCAAGACAAAGTCACTAACATAGAATTATGGAAAAGTACTAGTCAAATAGCAGTGGATAGAGAGATACAACGAAGACGATGGCATTGGATAGGACAAACTACGGAAACTAACTGAATCTATAACACGACCAGCCTTTTCTTGGAATCCCCAAGGAAAAGGGAAAGAGGAAGACCAAAATATTCTTTGAGAAGACAGATGGAAGCAGAGATGAAGTTGAAGGGGAAGACATGGAATAATTTTTAAAGAATGGCAAGAAACAGAATGGCTTGGAAAATATTGTTGTTAAACACCTATGCTCCATAGGGAGCTGAAAGGTAGAGGAAGATAACAAAAATGTAAAGGATTACTTCACGCCACGTAGCGTTTAGGGAATATGGTGTTAGGGAAAATATTTTTACAGATTTTCGGAACATGCTTTTTGGGGTAATGTGGTCAGTATTACGCCCGTGCAGTTTTATTGTCCCAGAAAAAAAAATCCGGTGTTAGACCTTAATGTTCAGAAGCCAATGTCTTACTTCTAGAATACCCATTCCACCCTTCCCCTCCCCCTCCCCTAAAAAAATTGATATTTTCTAATATTGTTTGATTTAATTCGGTACTGTTTTGAACGTTGTATCACTGTTTTATACTGCATGATGTTATTTATATTAATTAGTTATGTTTGATGTGAATTTTGTTTAGCACGCAATAATGTTGTTAGACTTCATTAAAACATGAAATCAAAGAAAATTACGGGCCACGCAGTCAAAAATATGGATCGTGTGATGATTGTGCTCATATTTCTCAATAAGCAGCCACATATTTTATAGATAATTTGATGATTGGTTACCTTACGTCTCCCTATATTCACAGAGAAAATCTGTAGTGACAGTTTTCAAAGAGTGGGTGAACGTTACATGTCGGCCAGAAATTAATTCAAAACATTTAAGGAATTTAATCAGAGCCAGAGCTGAGAGATGTCTGAGAAAAGCGGTTGCTGTGACATGAAAAGGCAGAATCAGACATGATATTATAAGAGAAAGCGTCAGCATTGAACCAATCCTAAGCTACATATAGAAACAACAAATAAATTGGTTTGTCCATCTAGAAAGAAAGACGTGTGATCCCTTACCATCTCTCTTCATTTACCTTTCAGCTCCCTGTGGAGCATAGGTCTTCAACAAACACTTTCCAGATCGTTCTGTTTTTTGCCATTCTTTTAAGATCATTCCATGTATTCCCCATCATCTTCATCTCTGCTTCTATCTGTCTTCTCCAAGAATTCCTTGGTCTTCCTCTTTGTTTTTTCCCCTGGGGATTCCAAAAAAGGACCTGTTGTGTAATACTCTCAGTTGGCTTCCGCAGTGTGTGTCACATCCAGCGCCATCGTCTTCGCTGTATCTCTTTATCCACTGCTATTTGACTGGTACATTTCCATAATTCTATGTTAGTGATTTTGTCCTGCCATTTCCATCCTTTTATTCTGCGTAAGCATCCATTAATGAAAGTCTGTATCTTCATGATTGTCAATATTGTTGTTCTCCATGTTTCACGGCCATATAATAGGACTGACTTAACATTGGAGTTGAACATTTTTATTTTTGTATTTAACCAAATTTCTTTGGACTTCCATATGTTTCCCAGTGCAACAAAAGCTCCTCTTGCTTTTGATATCCTTATTTTGGTATTATTTTCTGTTCCTCCCTCTTTATCTATATTACTACCCAGATATATGTAAGATTGTACGTCTAGTAGAGGCATTTCTCCTAACTTTATTTGGTTATTGCCAACTGCATTGATTCTCATAATGTTGGTCTTGTCTCTATTAATTTTCAGTTTTAGCTGTTGTGATCTCTTATCAAGTATGACCCCTTACCATACAAAGCACATATTAAAAGAGGAGAAGGGATAAGAGCAAGAGACAGAGTAAGATAATCAGACAACATCAAAAAAATGATACAATAAGAACTGACGATTAGTGAGGCCGCCAAAAGGACGAGAACCATAACTTTGTAGCTCTCTCGACACCCGAACGGCTACAAGAGGAAGTGAAGAAAGAAAGAAATAAAGAAAGATGGAAAGAAAGAAAGAAAGAATCTAAATCTATCTGCACAGTAAACGAACACACTAATCACTTCGGTATCAGAACTGAATATAGAGAATACTTAAAGTTATCTCAAGCTCATTTGTCTGTGTGCAGATACTGGGCATGTTGGAGAAAAAGGTGCAGATACTGGGTATGTTGGAGAGAAAGGTGCAGATACTGGGCATGTTGGAGAAAAAGGTGCAGATACTGGGCATGTTGGAGAAAAAGGTGCAGATACTGGGCATGTTGGAGAGAAAGGTGCAGATACTGGGCATGTTGGAGAGAAAGGTGCAGATACTGGGCATGTTGGAGAAAAAGGTGCAGATACTGGGCATGTTGGAGAGAAAGGTGCAGATACTGGGCATGTTGGAGAGAAAGGTGCAGATACTGGGTATGTTGGAGAAAAAGGTGCAGATACTGGGTATGTTGGAGAAACAGGTGCAGATACTGGGCATGTTGGAGAGAAAGGTGCAGATATAGCTTGATGAGGACCACAACACAACGCAACAACGCCCAGATAACAAACTCTAGTTGTGTTGGTGAGTAAAAGTAATAAACATCGACACATTATAACAGGAATAAGTAGGAAGAGGAGAAGAAGGAAGAGAAGAAGGAAGAGGAGGAGAAGGAAGGAAGAAGAAGGTGAACTAGAAAGAGAACAAAAAGAAAAAAAGAGCGAAAATGTAAAGAAGAATTACAAGAAGAACAAAGAAAAAGAACAAAAGGAACAAGAAGAACAACAACGAGAGAAAAACAAGGAGAATAACAAGAATAACAAGAACAAGACGAAGAAGAGGAACAACAAAAACAGCAACAAGAAGAAAAGAAAAGAGTAACAGGAACAACAGGAATAACAAGAATAACAAATACAAGAATAAGAATCAAAGCAGAAACATATAATTCATGTAAAATGTGAGCGATAAAGGACTCAACTGTTGTAGGTCAATATTGAATGAAGAATGATCAAATTGTTCAAAACGAGGCACGGATCACAAAGTTCTTATTACAATCTGAACACAAACAATGCTTAAAACAAAGACAAAAATGTGATTAATTATTGATAAACAATCCGCAGAACAATCTGTTACAAATCATGAGCAGTTTCCGCATTTATTTTGACAAGACTGATGATATAGCACAGATGGTTAGAAGAGGTCGTTGTAGAGACTTGTGGTCAATTACAGAACGCGGTGAGTTTTCTATGTGAGTTTTTAGGCTGTTGTGTCTTTTAACATGCCTCAAAAATTTCATTTGTCTTGTTCTAATTGTGTTTAGTAGTTCTCTTTTGATTTTTAGTTGTTTTAAAACGTCATCGTTTGTTTTCTTTTCTTTCCATTCAATTCTACCTATTCTTCTATAAATCCACACTTCAAAGGCTTCAATTTTATGTTCTGTTTTCTTGTCTAATGTCCATGTTTCTGCACCATACAGGAATATTGAGAAGATGTAACATATGAAATAGAATAGATGGAGAAAATAGAAGAGCAAAAGACCGTACACTATCTCACATCGATGTTCTAAAGAAAATGAATGAATGAGGAAGGAAGGAGGAGAGTAATAATAGGAAGCTCTTCATACAAAGGTTCGCAGCAGGAGGGAATCTAATATTCAGAAGGGGACGCGTCGAGCAAGTGTTTTGACCCTTTAGCTTCCTGCAACTCTAGAGAAAGTAGGACACGCCTCGGTCATGATTCCCACGCGTCGACCTCCTGTATCATTAAAGTGAAGTAAAGGAAACAAAAAGTAGAGTTCCGTCATGCCGAGTGGCGTACAGGGAATATGGTGTTAGGGCCCATAGTTTACAGACCCCCATAGAAATGTTTTGAGCCGGGATAGCTCAGTGGTTAGTGTACTGGACTACAAAGAGTTAGGGTTCGATCCCAATCGACGGCTTCCAGGTTCACCAGCCTTAAATGGGTACCTGATTTTTTCTGGTAAAGTAAAGCGGCACGGGCGTAATACCGACCACATTAGCCCAAAAATCATGTGCCGAAGGTCTGTAAAATGTATGGTCACTAACACCATATGCCCTATTCGCCACTTGGGGTGACGGGGGCTCTTTATACTTTTATAGAATTGTTTTTGGGGTAAGGTGGTCAGTATTACGCAGATACCGTTTTACTTTTCCAGAAATAAATCCGGAACCCATGTAAGGCTGGGTTTACCCGGAAGCCGTCGATCAGGATAGCTCTTGCCCTTTGTAGTCCAGTTCACTAACCACTGAGCTATCACGGCTACCATTAAACTTAAGACTGACACTATCTAACCACTGAGCTATCACGGCTACCATTAAACTTAAGGCTGACACTATCTAACCACTGAGCTATCACGGCTACCATTAAACTTAAGGCTGACACTATATTCGGCAGACAATAACTAAACTTAACTTTGCGTAGCACTTCTGATCGAATATAAAAGAAGAAAAAAGAAGAAGTGGGGAAATAACTACATGTTTAGTTTGTTCTAATTTACGAGAAGAATCAAGGGAAATAAATCAGGACTGCAACAAACCTTAGATGATAAATGCCATTTGTATAGAATTGGCAGGATTATTAATTAACAGATAAGGAAAAGATATAAGAAGAACAACAAGAACACAAAGAAGAGAAAAAATCCAAGAAAATAAACTCAGCTTAGATTCAACATAATGGCTATCCCTGTGGATTGGCCATTAGAGAGACATGAGATTAGTTCCGCCTAGTGTCCTCTCTCCTGTGTGTTACCGGGGCCTCATTATGCGGGAAGTCAAGAATAGTGACACTGTGACCTTCCAGGCATGTCGTAAGAGGCGACTAAGGAGGGTCATCGATGGCTTGACAAGCTGTCATTGTGAAAAGTATTGTTATGGAAACAGCGCCATAGATTTTAGAAGCAGTGATCTCTGCAATATGTGCCACTTTGGCACGCAAGGTTTCTGTTTTTGAGATTGTAGTTCTGCCCTATGTGCCGTCTACGGCTCGAAAGGACAATAGATAGATAGTGTCCTCTAATTGATTCAGCTGAGAAAAAAAAGGAAAAATAGAAATGAAGAAAAAAGGCCGCTTGTGCAGCGTAGTCGTCACAAGGTGTTCGGTTATTTTTTTACTCCTGATAGAAAACAACTTTTGACCCTACAGGACTCGAGCCCACTGGAATTCGAACCTGATTTGGAGCCCGACAAGTTATCGCCTCAACCACCCGCTCTTCGCCTGTGGTGACTTAATCTTAAATTGGTTGTTCTTTCTGCGCTTCGCTTTATAGAACCCCAACAACACAACAATAACATAGAGATTGTGGCCGAAACGAAGATCACCCTGACGGAAAATACACTCTAGTTGTATAACCCAGCTCTGAAACTCATCAATATCTTTATAATGTGAAGACAAATGTGGAAAGGAACAGATTCGAGCCGCTTCATAAGCAAAATAAGTAAAGAACCCCGTCAAGTAAGTAAAGTAAAGAGGTCCGTTAAATAAGTAAAGTAAAGAGATCCGTCAAGTAAGTAAAGTAAAGAGGCCCGTCAAGTAAGTAAAGTAAAGAGATCCGTCAAGTAAGTAAAGTAAAGAGATCCGTCAAGTAAGTAAAGTAAAGAGATCCGTCAAGTAAGTAAAGTAAAGAGATCCGTCAAGTAAGTAAAGTAAAGAGGCCCGTCAAGTAAGTAAAGTAAAGAGATCCGTCAAGTAAGTAAAGTAAAGAGATCCGTCAAGTAAGTAAAGTAAAGAGATCCGTCAAGTAAGTAAAGTAAAGAGATCCGTCAAGTAAGTAAAGTAAAGAGATCCGTCAAGTAAGTAAAGTAAAGAGATCCGTCAAGTAAGTAAAGTAAAGAGATCCGTCAAGTAAGTAAAGTAAAGAGATCCGTCAAGTAAGTAAAGTAAAGAGATCCGTCAAGTAAGTAAAGTAAAGAGGTCCGTCAAGTAAGTAAAGTAAAGAGGTCCGTCAAGTAAGTAAAGTAAAGAGGTCCTTCAAGTAAGTAAAGTAAAGAGGTCCGTCAAGTAAGTAAAGTAAAGAGGTCCGTCAAGTAAGTAAAGTAAAGAGGTCCGTCAAGTAAGTAAAGTAAAGAGGTCCGTCAAGTAAGTAAAGTAAAGAGGTCCGTCACGTAAATAAAGTAAAGAGGTCCGTCACGTAAATAAAGTAAAGAGGTCCGTCAAGTAAGTAAAGTAAATAGATCCGTCAAGTAAGTAAAGTAAAGAGGTCCGTCAAGTAAGTAAAGTAAAGATGTCCGTCAAGTAAATAAAGTAAATAGATCCGTCAAGTAAGTAAAGTAAAGAGGTCCGTCAAGTAAATAAAGTAAATAGATCCGTCAAGTAAGTAAAGTAAAGAGGTCCGTCACGTAAATAAAGTAAAGAGGTCCGTCAAGTAAGTAAAGTAAATAGATCCGTCAAGTAAGTAAAGTAAAGAGGTCCGTCAAGTAAGTAAAGTAAAGAGGTCCGTCAAGTAAGTAAAGTAAAGAGGTCCGTCACGTAAATAAAGTAAAGAGGTCCGTCAAGTAAGTAAAGTAAAGAGATCCGTCACGTAAATAAAGTAAAGAGGTCCGTCAAGTAAGTAAAGTAAAGAGGTCCGTCACGTAAATAAAGTAAAGAGGTCCGTCAAGTAAGTAAAGTAAATAGATCCGTCAAGTAAGTAAAGTAAATAGATCCGTCAAGTAAGTAAAGTAAAGAGGTCCGTCAAGTAAGTAAAGTAAAGAGGTCCGTCACGTAAATAAAGTAAAGAGGTCCGTCAAGTAAGTAAAGTAAATAGATCCGTCAAGTAAGTAAAGTAAAGAGGTCCGTCACGTAAATAAAGTAAAGAGGTCCGTCAAGTAAGTAAAGTAAAGAGGTCCGTCACGTAAATAAAGTAAAGAGGTCCGTCACGTAAATAAAGTAAAGAGATCCGTCAAGTAAGTAAAGTAAAGAGGTCCGTCACGTAAATAAAGTAAAGAGGTCCGTCAAGTAAGTAAAGTAAAGAGGTCCGTCAAGTAAGTAAAGTAAAGAGGTCCGTCAAGTAAGTAAAGTAAATAGATCCGTCAAGTAAGTAAAGTAAAGAGGTCCGTCAAGTAAGTAAAGTAAAGAGGTCCGTCAAGTAAGTAAAGTAAAGAGGTCCGTCAAGTAAGTAAAGTAAAGAGGTCCGTCAAGTAAGTAAAGTAAAGAGGTCCGTCAAGTAAGTAAAGTAAAGAGGTCCGTCAAGTAAGTGAAGTAAAATGCGTATAGGGAATATGTTGTTAGTGACAATAATTTTTACAAACCTTCAGCACATGATATTTGAAATTTGGGGTAGTGTGGTCGGTATTACGCCCATGCCGCTTTACTTTCCCAGAAAAAAAATCATGTCCCCATTTAAGGCCTGGAAGTCGTCTATCAGGATCAAACCCTACCTCTTGTCCTTGTGTGTACGTGTAGTCCAGTGCACTAACCACTGAGCTATCATTTCCAAGCAAAACTGAGAGAAATATCCCTCGTTCACAGCCCTCCCTCCTAGAAATGTCTAACATTTACGTCCACTGTGACGAGAACGAAACTCGTGTAGGCCTGAAACCCCGAGACACTTCCACGTAGCTTGTGAGCCAGGATGGATCAATCCCACAGACGACTGAATCAATAGCAAGCCCGATGTTTTTACCAGTGTATATATGTGTATATATCTGAGTTAACGCTCAAAGGTTGTTGGTGGTGTTAATATCAGCAAAAGTACACATTTGGCGAGTTTTAGATTCCGGCCTCTTTTATTGTTCATCTTTCTATATTTGTTTATATTTTCGTTTCGAGCGAATACAGCATATAAAGCAGAATTTGAGGACTCTCTGTGTTTGACAATATTTGGAATTACATGTCATCATTGTATCACACCATATGTCCCTATTCTAGGAAGTTTTTCAACCTCGACAAGGGAGTTGATGTCTTATGTTTGTGCTTCTTGCCTCAGTGTTTATTCTGGTGTTTCTCTAGGTCGGCTTCTTTACTTTTCAACCTTTGCTTCCTACCTGAGGGTTTTATTTGATATTCTCTTTTCTTCTGTTAATCGGATTCAAGCTAAACATCATAAAAAGTAAAGTACCCCTGTCAAGCCAAGTGGCGTATAGGGAATATGGTGTTAGTGACCATAAATTTTACAGACCTTCGGCACATGATTTTTGGGGTAATGTGGTCGGTATTACGCCCGGGCCGCTTTACTTTCCCACAAAAATTTCCGGTACCCATTAAAAGCTGGGTGAAATGGAAGCCGTCGGTTAGCATCGAACCCTACTTCTTGTCCTTTGTAGTCCAGTTCACTAACCACTGAGCTATCGCGGCTCCCTAAACATAATAAACAGTACATTTTAATGAGAACGTATTTGTTCTGCGTGTCTTTATTGTCAGTTCTTAAGTTAAACCATGGTCTGACGCTGGATAACGAAGATTGTCGTACATCGATTGCTCGAAAGGACAATAAAGATATAGAGTCTCTAGAAATGCTGGAAATTAAACACCTTGGTCACGTTTAATTTGAAAACCAAAGGCTACAATAGCAGTCCGTAATAAACGAATGCTGAGGACAGGTGGATCACATGATGCATACCACAGTGCAAAGCAATCATCGAATATGTGTACAATAAAAAAGAAGGAGAAGAAATTAAGTTCTGCGTTTTTTCTTTTTTTTTCTTTTTTTTTTTTTTTTTTTGTCTTTTCCCTGAAAATCCTCAAAACTAGAACGATCATTAAGTTAGTTTTATGATCCATGTTTTTACAGCTCATGTCTTGGTCTCGCAAGAAATCATAAAATTATTACTGCCGTTAAGGTTTCTTTAAAGAAAAAAAAAAGAAAAAAAAACCTTGCCCCCATTTCCAGAAATATTGTCTTAATGGGTAATGCAAGACAATGACGCTCTCTTTCGTGCTCTGATGTAATCAGTCCATTAAAGTTTGATGATAGTCAAACATAAGAACATTCTGGTAAAGGACAACGTGTTTGTGTACGACAGCTTTTATATATCTAGCCATGTCCATGTACGACAGCTTTATATATCTAGCCATGTTCATGTACGACAGTTTTATATATCTAGCCAAGTTCATGTACGACAGCTTTATATATCTAACAAAGTACGTGTACGACAGCTTTATATATCTAACAAAGTACGTGTACGACAGCTTTATATATCTAACAAAGTACGTGTACGACAGCTTTATATATCTAACAAAGTACGTGTACGACAGCTTTATATATCTAACAAAGTACGTGTACGACAGCTTTATATATCTAACAAAGTACGTGTACGACAGCTTTATATATCTAACAAAGTACGTGTACGACAGCTTTATATATCTAACAAAGTACATGTACGACAGCTTTATATATCTAACAAAGTACGTGTACGACAGCTTTATATATCTAACAAAGTACGTGTACGACAGCTTTATATATCTAACAAAGTACGTGTACGACAGCTTTATATATCTAACAAAGTACGTGTACGACAGCTTTATATATCTAACAAAGTACGTGTACGACAGCTTTATATACCTAACAAAGTACATGTACGACAGCTTTATATATCTAACAAAGTACATGTACGACAGCTTTATATATCTAACAAAGTACATGTACGACAGCTTTATATATCTAACAAAGTACGTGTACGACAGCTTTATATATCTAACAAAGTACGTGTACGACACCCGGGGGGGGGGGGGGGCTTACTATTTGCTTCAGTATCCCTTTTTCACACCGGTAGCCGTGTGTGAGGTGTCCTTCGCCGTGCAGGCATATATTATCTGACTTTTGAGGTATGGTAAAAGCCAGTGAAGATAAAGATAAACTTCTGCGGGTCAGACATTGGGCACTCTCTGAATGATAGCCACTGACAATACGAAGTGCTGAAACTTTGTTGGAGAAATCATCATAAGGCACAACTTGCACTGACTAATCATCATAAGGCACAACTTGCACTGACTAATCATCATAAGGCACAACTTGCACTGACTGATCATCATAAGGCACAACTTGCACTGACTGATCATCATAAGGCACAACTTGCACTGACTGATCATCATAAGGCACAACTTGCACTGACTGATCATCATAAGGCACAACTTGCACTGACTGATCATCATAAGGCACAACTTGCACTGACTGATCATCATAAGGCACAACTTGCACTGACTGATCATCATAAGGCACAACTTGCACTGACTAATCATCATAAGGCACAACTTGCACTGACTGATCATCATAAGGCACAACTTGCACTGACTAATCATCATAAGGCACAACTTGCACTGACTGATCATCATAAGGCACAACTTGCACTGACTGATCATCATAAGGCACAACTTGCACTGACTGATCATCATAAGGCACAACTTGCACTGACTGATCATCATAAGGCACAACTTGCACTGACTGATCATCATAAGGCACAACTTGCACTGACTAATCATCATAAGGCACAACTTGCACTGACTGATCATCATAAGGCACAACTTGCACTGACTGATCATCATAAGGCACAACTTGCACTGACTAATCATCATAAGGCACAACTTGCACTGACTAATCATCATAAGGCACAACTTGCACTGACTAATCATCATAAGGCACAACTTGCACTGACTAATCATCATAAGGCACAACTTGCACTGACTAATCATCATAAGGCACAACATGCACTGACTGATCATCATAAGGCACAACTTGCACTGACTAATCATCATAAGGCACAACTTGCACTGACTAATCATCATAAGGCACAACTTGCACTGACTGATCATTATAAGGCACAACTTGCACTGACTGATCATCATAAGGCACAACTTGCACTGACTGATCATCATAAGGCACAACTTGCACTGACTAATCATCATAAGGCACAACTTGCACTGACTAATCATCATAAGGCACAACTTGCACTGACTAATCATCATAAGGCACAACTTGCACTGACTAATCATCATAAGGCACAACTTGCACTGACTGATCATCATAAGGCACAACTTGCACTGACTGATCATCATAAGGCACAACTTGCACTGACTGATCATCATAAGGCACAACTTGCACTGACTGATCATCATAAGGCACAACTTGCACTGACTAATCATCATAAGGCACAACTTGCACTGACTGATCATCATAAGGCACAACTTGCACTGACTAATCATCATAAGGCACAACTTGCACTGACTAATCATCATAAGGCACAACTTGCACTGACTAATCATCATAAGGCACAACTGGCACTGACTAATCATCATAAGGCACAACTTGCACTGACTAATCATCATAAGGCACAACTTGCACTGACTAATCATCATAAGGCACAACTTGCACTGACTAATCATCATAAGGCACAACTTGCACTGACTGATCATCATAAGGCACAACTTGCACTGACTGATCATCATAAGGCACAACTTGCACTGACTAATCATCATAAGGCACAACTTGCACTGACTAATCATCATAAGGCACAACTTGCACTGACTAATCATCATAAGGCACAACTTGCACTGACTAATCATCATAAGGCACAACTTGCACTGACTAATCATCATAAAGCACAACTTGCACTGACTAATCATCATAAGGCACAACTTGCACTGACTAATCATCATAAGGCACAACTTGCACTGACTAATCATCATAAGGCACAACTTGCACTGACTAATCATCATAAGGCACAACTTGCACTGACTAATCATCATAAGGCACAACTTGCACTGACTAATCATCATAAGGCACAACTTGCACTGACTGATCATCATAAGGCACAACTTGCACTGACTAATCATCATAAGGCACAACTTGCACTGACTGATCATCATAAGGCACAACTTGCACTGACTAATCATCATAAGGCACAACTTGCACTGACTAATCATCATAAGGCACAACTTGCACTGACTGATCATCATAAGGCACAACTTGCACTGACTAATCATCATAAGGCACAACTTGCACTGACTAATCATCATAAGGCACAACTTGCACTGACTAATCATCATAAGGCACAACTTGCACTGACTAATCATCATAAGGCACAACTTGCACTGACTAATCATCATAAGGCACAACTTGCACTGACTGATCATCATAAGGCACAACTTGCACTGACTAATCATCATAAGGCACAACTTGCACTGACTGATCATCATAAGGCACAACTTGCACTGACTAATCATCATAAGGCACAACTTGCACTGACTGATCATCATAAGGCACAACTTGCACTGACTAATCATCATAAGGCACAACTTGCACTGACTAATCGTCATAAGGCACAACTTGCACTGACTAATCATCATAAGGCACAACTTGCACTGACTAATCGTCATAAGGCACAACTTGCACTGACTAATCATCATAAGGCACAACTTGCACTGACTAATCATCATAAGGCACAACTTGCACTGACTGATCATCATAAGGCACAACTTGCACTGACTAATCATCATAAGGCACAACTTGCACTGACTGATCATCATAAGGCACAACTTGCACTGACTGATCATCATAAGGCACAACTTGCACTGACTGATCATCATAAGGCACAACTTGCACTGACTGATCATCATAAGGCACAACTTGCACTGACTGATCATCATAAGGCACAACTTGCACTGACTGATCATCATAAGGCACAACTTGCACTGACTGATCATCATAAGGCACAACTTGCACTGACTGATCATCATAAGGCACAACTTGCACTGACTGATCATCATAAGGCACAACTTGCACTGACTGATCATCATAAGGCACAACTTGCACTGACTGATCATCATAAGGCACAACTTGCACTGACTGATCATCATAAGGCACAACTTGCACTGACTGATCATCATAAGGCACAACTTGCACTGACTGATCATCATAAGGCACAACTTGCACTGACTGATCATCATAAGGCACAACTTGCACTGACTGATCATCATAAGGCACAACTTGCACTGACTGATCATCATAAGGCACAACTTGCACTGACTGATCATCATAAGGCACAACTTGCACTGACTGATCATCATAAGGCACAACTTGCACTGACTGATCATCATAAGGCACAACTTGCACTGACTGATCATCATAAGGCACAACTTGCACTGACTGATCATCATAAGGCACAACTTGCACTGACTGATCATCATAAGGCACAACTTGCACTGACTGATCATCATAAGGCACAACTTGCACTGACTGATCATCATAAGGCACAACTTGCACTGACTGATCATCATAAGGCACAACTTGCACTGACTAATCATCATAAGGCACAACTTGCACTGACTGATCATCATAAGGCACAACTTGCACTGACTAATCATCATAAGGCACAACTTGCACTGACTAATCATCATAAGGCACAACTTGCACTGACTAATCATCATAAGGCACAACTTGCGCTGACTAATCATCATAAGGCACAACTTGCGCTGACTAATCATCATAAGGCACAACATGCGCTGACTAATCATCATAAAGCACAACTTGCGCTGGCTAATCATCATAAGGCACAACTTGCGCTGACTAATCATCATAAGGCACAACTTGCGCTGACTAATCATCATAAGGCACAACTTGCGCTGGCTAATCATCATAAGGCACAACTTGCGCTGACTAATCATCATAAGGCACAACTTGCGCTGACTAATCATCATAAGGCACAACTTGCGCTGACTAATCATCATAAGGCACAACTTGCGCTGGCTAATCATCATAAGGCACAACTTGCGCTGACTAATCATCATAAGGCACAACTTGCGCTGAATAATCATCATAAGGCACAACTTGCGCTGACTAATCATCATAAGGCACAACTTGCGCTGACTAATCATCATAAGGCACAACTTGCGCTGACTAATCATCATAAGGCACAACTTGCGCTGACTAATCATCATAAGGCACAACTTGCGCTGACTAATCATCATAAGGCACAACTTGCGCTGACTAATCATCATAAGGCACAACTTGCGCTGACTAATCATCATAAGGCACAACTTGCGCTGACTAATCATCATAAGGCACAACTTGCGCTGACTAATCATCATAAGGCACAACTTGCGCTGACTAATCATCATAAGGCACAACTTGCGCTGACTAATCTTCATAAGGCACAACTTGCGCTGACTAATCATCATAAGGCACAACTTGCGCTGACTAATCATCATAAGGCACAACTTGCGCTGACTAATCATCATAAGGCACAACTTGCGCTGACTAATCATCATAAGCACAACTTGCGCTGACTGATCATCATAAGGCACAACTTGCACTGACTGATCATCATAAGGCACAACTTGCACTGACTGATCATCATAAGGCACAACTTGCACTGACTGATCATCATAAGGCACAACTTGCACTGACTGATCATCATAAGGCACAACTTGCACTGACTGATCATCATAAGGCACAACTTGCACTGACTGATCATCATAAGGCACAACTTGCACTGACTGATCATCATAAGGCACAACTTGCACTGACTGATCATCATAAGGCACAACTTGCACTGACTGATCATCATAAGGCACAACTTGCACTGACTGATCATCATAAGGCACAACTTGCACTGACTGATCATCATAAGGCACAACTTGCACTGACTGATCATCATAAGGCACAACTTGCACTGACTGATCATCATAAGGCACAACTTGCACTGACTGATCATCATAAGGCACAACTTGCACTGACTGATCATCATAAGGCACAACTTGCACTGACTGATCATCATAAGGCACAACTTGCACTGACTGATCATCATAAGGCACAACTTGCACTGACTGATCATCATAAGGCACAACTTGCACTGACTGATCATCATAAGGCACAACTTGCACTGACTGATCATCATAAGGCACAACTTGCACTGACTGATCATCATAAGGCACAACTTGCACTGACTGATCATCATAAGGCACAACTTGCACTGACTGATCATCATAAGGCACAACTTGCACTGACTGATCATCATAAGGCACAACTTGCACTGACTGATCATCATAAGGCACAACTTGCACTGACTGATCATCATAAGGCACAACTTGCACTGACTGATCATCATAAGGCACAACTTGCACTGACTGATCATCATAAGGCACAACTTGCACTGACTGATCATCATAAGGCACAACTTGCACTGACTGATCATCATAAGGCACAACTTGCACTGACTGATCATCATAAGGCACAACTTGCACTGACTGATCATCATAAGGCACAACTTGCACTGACTGATCATCATAAGGCACAACTTGCACTGACTGATCATCATAAGGCACAACTTGCACTGACTGATCATCATAAGGCACAACTTGCACTGACTAATCATCATAAGGCACAACTTGCACTGACTAATCATCATAAGGCACAACTTGCACTGACTGATCATCATAAGGCACAACTTGCACTGACTAATCATCATAAGGCACAACTTGCACTGACTAATCATCATAAGGCACAACTTGCACTGACTGATCATCATAAGGCACAACTTGCACTGACTGATCATCATAAGGCACAACTTGCACTGACTAATCATCATAAGGCACAACTTGCACTGACTAATCATCATAAGGCACAACTTGCACTGACTAATCATCATAAGGCACAACTTGCACTGAGTAATCATCATAAGGCACAACTTGCACTGACTAATCATCATAAGGCACAACTTGCACTGACTAATCATCATAAGGCACAACTTGCACTGACTGATCATCATAAGGCACAACTTGCACTGACTAATCATCATAAGGCACAACTTGCACTGACTGATCATCATAAGGCACAACTTGCACTGACTAATCATCATAAGGCACAACTTGCACTGACTGATCATCATAAGGCACAACTTGCACTGACTGATCATCATAAGGCACAACTTGCACTGACTGATCATCATAAGGCACAACTTGCACTGACTGATCATCATAAGGCACAACTTGCACTGACTGATCATCATAAGGCACAACTTGCACTGACTGATCATCATAAGGCACAACTTGCACTGACTGATCATCATAAGGCACAACTTGCACTGACTGATCATCATAAGGCACAACTTGCACTGACTGATCATCATAAGGCACAACTTGCACTGTCTGATCATCATAAGGCACAACTTGCACTGTCTGATCATCATAAGGCACAACTTGCACTGACTGATCATCATAAGGCACAACTTGCACTGACTGATCATCATAAGGCACAACTTGCACTGACTGATCATCATAAGGCACAACTTGCACTGACTGATCATCATAAGGCACAACTTGCACTGACTGATCATCATAAGGCACAACTTGCACTGACTGATCATCATAAGGCACAACTTGCACTGACTGATCATCATAAGGCACAACTTGCACTGACTGATCATCATAAGGCACAACTTGCACTGACTGATCATCATAAGGCACAACTTGCACTGACTAATCATCATAAGGCACAACTTGCACTGACTGATCATCATAAGGCACAACTTGCACTGACTGATCATCATAAGGCACAACTTGCACTGACTGATCATCATAAGGCACAACTTGCACTGACTAATCATCATAAGGCACAACTTGCACTGACTAATCATCATAAGGCACAACTTGCACTGACTAATCATCATAAGGCACAACTTGCACTGACTAATCATCATAAGGCACAACATGCACTGACTGATCATCATAAGGCACAACTTGCACTGACTAATCATCATAAGGCACAACTTGCACTGACTAATCATCATAAGGCACAACTTGCACTGACTGATCATCATAAGGCACGACTTGCACTGACTGATCATCATAAGGCACAACTTGCACTGACTGATCATCATAAGGCACAACTTGCACTGACTAATCATCATAAGGCACAACTTGCACTGACTAATCATCATAAGGCACAACTTGCACTGACTAATCATCATAAGGCACAACTTGCACTGACTAATCATCATAAGGCACAACTTGCACTGACTGATCATCATAAGGCACAACTTGCACTGACTGATCATCATAAGGCACAACTTGCACTGACTGATCATCATAAGGCACAACTTGCACTGACTGATCATCATAAGGCACAACTTGCACTGACTGATCATCATAAGGCACAACTTGCACTGACTGATCATCATAAGGCACAACTTGCACTGACTGATCATCATAAGGCACAACTTGCACTGACTGATCATCATAAGGCACAACTTGCACTGACTGATCATCATAAGGCACAACTTGCACTGACTGATCATCATAAGGCACAACTTGCGCTGACTGATCATCATAAGGCACAACTTGCGCTGACTAATCATCATAAGGCACAACTTGCGCTGACTAATCATCATAAGGCACAACTTGCGCTGACTGATCATCATAAGGCACAACTTGCGCTGACTAATCATCATAAGGCACAACTTGCGCTGACTGATCATCATAAGGCACAACTTGCGCTGACTAATCATCATAAGGCACAACTTGCGCTGACTGATCATCATAAGGCACAACTTGCGCTGACTGATCATCATAAGGCACAACTTGCGCTGACTGATCATCATAAGGCACAACTTGCGCTGACTAATCATCATAAGGCACAACTTGCGCTGACTAATCATCATAAGGCACAACTTGCGCTGACTAATCATCATAAGGCACAACTTGCGCTGACTAATCATCATAAGGCACAACTTGCGCTGACTAATCATCATAAGGCACAACTTGCGCTGACTAATCATCATAAGGCACAACTTGCGCTGACTAATCATCATAAGGCACAACTTGCGCTGACTAATCATCATAAGGCACAACTTGCGCTGACTAATCATCATAAGGCACAACTTGCGCTGACTAATCATCATAAGGCACAACTTGCGCTGACTAATCATCATAAGGCACAACTTGCGCTGACTAATCATCATAAGGCACAACTTGCCCTGACTAATCATCATAAGGCACAACTTGCGCTGACTAATCATCATAAGGCACAACTTGCCCTGACTGATCATCATAAGGCACAACTTGCGCTGACTGATCATCATAAGGCACTACTTGCGCTGACTGATCATCATAAGGCACAACTTGCGCTGACTGATCATCATAAGGCACTACTTGCGCTGACTGATCATCATAAGGCACAACTTGCGCTGACTGATCATCATAAGGCACTACTTGCGCTGACTGATCATCATAAGGCACAACTTGCGCTGACTGATCATCATAAGGCACAACTTGCGCTGACTGATCATCATAAGGCACAACTTGCGCTGACTGATCATCATAAGGCACAACTTGCGCTGACTGATCATCATAAGGCACAACTTGCGCTGACTGATCATCATAAGGCACAACTTGCGCTGACTGATCATCATAAGGCACAACTTGCGCTGACTGATCATCATAAGGCACAACTTGCGCTGACTGATCATCATAAGGCACAACTTGCGCTGACTGATCATCATAAGGCACAACTTGCGCTGACTGATCATCATAAGGCACAACTTGCGCTGACTGATCATCATAAGGCACAACTTGCGCTGACTGATCATCATAAGGCACAACTTGCGCTGACTGATCATCATAAGGCACAACTTGCGCTGACTGATCATCATAAGGCACAACTTGCGCTGACTGATCATCATAAGGCACAACTTGCGCTGACTGATCATCATAAGGCACAACTTGCGCTGACTGATCATCATAAGGCACAACTTGCGCTGACTGATCATCATAAGGCACAACTTGCGCTGACTGATCATCATAAGGCACAACTTGCGCTGACTGATCATCATAAGGCACAACTTGCACTGACTGATCATCATAAGGCACAACTTGCACTGACTGATCATCATAAGGCACAACTTGCACTGACTGATCATCATAAGGCACAACTTGCACTGACTGATCATCATAAGGCACAACTTGCACTGACTGATCATCATAAGGCACAACTTGCACTGACTGATCATCATAAGGCACAACTTGCACTGACTGATCATCATAAGGCACAACTTGCACTGACTGATCATCATAAGGCACAACTTGCACTGACTGATCATCATAAGGCACAACTTGCACTGACTGATCATCATAAGGCACAACTTGCACTGACTGATCATCATAAGGCACAACTTGCACTGACTGATCATCATAAGGCACAACTTGCACTGACTGATCATCATAAGGCACAACTTGCACTGTCTGATCATCATAAGGCACAACTTGCACTGACTGATCATCATAAGGCACAACTTGCACTGACTGATCATCATAAGGCACAACTTGCACTGACTGATCATCATAAGGCACAACTTGCACTGACTGATCATCATAAGGCACAACTTGCACTGACTGATCATCATAAGGCACAACTTGCACTGACTGATCATCATAAGGCACAACTTGCACTGACTGATCATCATAAGGCACAACTTGCACTGACTGATCATCATAAGGCACGACTTGCACTGACTGATCATCATAAGGCACAACTTGCACTGACTGATCATCATAAGGCACGACTTGCACTGACTGATCATCATAAGGCACAACTTGCACTGACTGATCATCATAAGGCACAACTTGCACTGACTGATCATCATAAGGCACAACTTGCACTGACTGATCATCATAAGGCACAACTTGCACTGACTGATCATCATAAGGCACAACTTGCACTGACTGATCATCATAAGGCACAACTTGCACTGACTGATCATCATAAGGCACAACTTGCGCTGACTGATCATCATAAGGCACAACTTGCGCTGACTAATCATCATAAGGCACAACTTGCGCTGACTGATCATCATAAGGCACAACTTGCGCTGACTGATCATCATAAGGCACAACTTGCGCTGACTGATCATCATAAGGCACAACTTGCGCTGACTAATCATCATAAGGCACAACTTGCGCTGACTGATCATCATAAGGCACAACTTGCGCTGACTAATCATCATAAGGCACAACTTGCGCTGACTAATCATCATAAGGCACAACTTGCGCTGACTAATCATCATAAGGCACAACTTGCGCTGACTAATCATCATAAGGCACAACTTGCGCTGACTAATCATCATAAGGCACAACTTGCGCTGACTAATCATCATAAGGCACAACTTGCGCTGACTAATCATCATAAGGCACAACTTGCGCTGACTAATCATCATAAGGCACAACTTGCGCTGACTAATCATCATAAGGCACAACTTGCGCTGACTAATCATCATAAGGCACAACTTGCGCTGACTAATCATCATAAGGCACAACTTGCGCTGACTAATCATCATAAGGCACAACTTGCGCTGACTAATCATCATAAGGCACAACTTGCGCTGACTAATCATCATAAGGCACAACTTGCGCTGACTAATCATCATAAGGCACAACTTGCGCTGACTGATCATCATAAGGCACAACTTGCGCTGACTGATCATCATAAGGCACAACTTGCGCTGACTGATCATCATAAGGCACAACTTGCCTGACTGATCATCATAAGGCACAACTTGCGCTGACTGATCATCATAAGGCACAACTTGCCTGACTGATCATCATAAGGCACAACTTGCGCTGACTGATCATCATAAGGCACAACTTGCGCTGACTGATCATCATAAGGCACAACTTGCGCTGACTGATCATCATAAGGCACAACTTGCGCTGACTGATCATCATAAGGCACAACTTGCGCTGACTGATCATCATAAGGCACAACTTGCGCTGACTGATCATCATAAGGCACAACTTGCGCTGACTGATCATCATAAGGCACAACTTGCGCTGACTGATCATCATAAGGCACAACTTGCGCTGACTGATCATCATAAGGCACAACTTGCGCTGACTGATCATCATAAGGCACAACTTGCGCTGACTGATCATCATAAGGCACAACTTGCGCTGACTGATCATCATAAGGCACAACTTGCGCTGACTGATCATCATAAGGCACAACTTGCGCTGACTGATCATCATAAGGCACAACTTGCGCTGACTGATCATCATAAGGCACAACTTGCGCTGACTGATCATCATAAGGCACAACTTGCGCTGACTGATCATCATAAGGCACAACTTGCGCTGACTGATCATCATAAGGCACAACTTGCGCTGACTGATCATCATAAGGCACAACTTGCGCTGACTGATCATCATAAGGCACAACTTGCGCTGACTGATCATCATAAGGCACAACTTGCGCTGACTGATCATCATAAGGCACAACTTGCGCTGACTGATCATCATAAGGCACAACTTGCGCTGACTAATCATCATAAGGCACAACTTGCGCTGACTGATCATCATAAGGCACAACTTGCGCTGACTGATCATCATAAGGCACAACTTGCGCTGACTGATCATCATAAGGCACAACTTGCGCTGACTGATCATCATAAGGCACAACTTGCGCTGACTGATCATCATAAGGCACAACTTGCACTGACTGATCATCATAAGGCACAACTTGCACTGACTGATCATCATAAGGCACAACTTGCACTGACTGATCATCATAAGGCACAACTTGCACTGACTGATCATCATAAGGCACAACTTGCACTGACTGATCATCATAAGGCACAACTTGCACTGACTGATCATCATAAGGCACAACTTGCACTGACTGATCATCATAAGGCACAACTTGCACTGACTGATCATCATAAGGCACAACTTGCACTGACTGATCATCATAAGGCACAACTTGCACTGACTGATCATCATAAGGCACAACTTGCACTGACTGATCATCATAAGGCACAACTTGCACTGACTGATCATCATAAGGCACAACTTGCACTGACTGATCATCATAAGGCACAACTTGCACTGACTGATCATCATAAGGCACAACTTGCACTGACTGATCATCATAAGGCACAACTTGCACTGACTGATCATCATAAGGCACAACTTGCACTGACTGATCATCATAAGGCACAACTTGCACTGACTGATCATCGTAAGGCACAACTTGCACTGACTGATCATCATAAGGCACAACTTGCACTGACTGATCATCGTAAGGCACAACTTGCACTGACTGATCATCATAAGGCACAACTAGCACTGACTGATCATCGTAAGGCACAACTTGCACTGACTGATCATCATAAGGCACAACTAGCACTGACTGATCATCGTAAGGCACAACTTGCACTGACTGATCATCATAAGGCACAACTGCACTGACTGATCATCGTAAGGCACAACTTGCACTGACTGATCATCATAAGGCACAACTTGCACTGACTGATCATCGTAAGGCACAACTTGCACTGACTGATCATCATAAGGCACAACTTGCACTGACTGATCATCGTAAGGCACAACTTGCACTGACTGATCATCATAAGGCACAACTTGCACTGACTGATCATCGTAAGGCACAACTTGCACTGACTGATCATCATAAGGCACAACTTGCACTGACTGATCATCGTAAGGCACAACTTGCACTGACTGATCATCATAAGGCACGACTTGCACTGACTGATCATCGTAAGGCACAACTTGCACTGACTGATCATCATAAGGCACAACTTGCACTGACTGATCATCATAAGGCACAACTTGCACTGACTGATCATCATAAGGCACAACTTGCACTGACTGATCATCATAAGGCACAACTTGCACTGACTGATCATCATAAGGCACGACTTGCACTGACTGATCATCATAAGGCACAACTTGCACTGACTGATCATCATAAGGCACGACTTGCACTGACTGATCATCATAAGGCACAACTTGCACTGACTGATCATCATAAGGCACGACTTGCACTGACTGATCATCATAAGGCACAACTTGCACTGACTGATCATCATAAGGCACAACTTGCACTGACTGATCATCATAAGGCACAACTTGCACTGACTGATCATCATAAGGCACAACTTGCACTGACTGATCATCATAAGGCACAACTTGCACTGACTGATCATCATAAGGCACAACTTGCACTGACTGATCATCATAAGGCACAACTTGCACTGACTGATCATCATAAGGCACGACTTGCACTGACTGATCATCATAAGGCACAACTTGCACTGACTGATCATCATAAGGCACGACTTGCACTGACTGATCATCATAAGGCACAACTTGCACTGACTGATCATCATAAGGCACAACTTGCACTGACTGATCATCATAAGGCACAACTTGCACTGACTGATCATCATAAGGCACAACTTGCACTGACTGATCATCATAAGGCACAACTTGCACTGACTGATCATCATAAGGCACAACTTGCACTGACTGATCATCATAAGGCACAACTTGCACTGACTGATCATCATAAGGCACGACTTGCACTGACTGATCATCATAAGGCACAACTTGCACTGACTGATCATCATAAGGCACGACTTGCACTGACTGATCATCATAAGGCACAACTTGCACTGACTGATCATCATAAGGCACGACTTGCACTGACTGATCATCATAAGGCACAACTTGCACTGACTGATCATCATAAGGCACGACTTGCACTGACTGATCATCATAAGGCACAACTTGCACTGACTGATCATCATAAGGCACGACTTGCACTGACTGATCATCATAAGGCACAACTTGCACTGACTGATCATCATAAGGCACGACTTGCACTGACTGATCATCATAAGGCACAACTTGCACTGACTGATCATCATAAGGCACGACTTGCACTGACTGATCATCATAAGGCACAACTTGCACTGACTGATCATCATAAGGCACGACTTGCACTGACTGATCATCATAAGGCACAACTTGCACTGACTGATCATCATAAGGCACGACTTGCACTGACTGATCATCATAAGGCACAACTTGCACTGACTGATCATCATAAGGCACAACTTGCACTGACTGATCATCATAAGGCACAACTTGCACTGACTGATCATCATAAGGCACGACTTGCACTGACTGATCATCATAAGGCACAACTTGCACTGACTGATCATCATAAGGCACGACTTGCACTGACTGATCATCATAAGGCACAACTTGCACTGACTGATCATCATAAGGCACAACTTGCACTGACTAATCATCATAAGGCACAACTTGCACTGACTGATCATCATAAGGCACAACTTGCACTGACTAATCATCATAAGGCACAACTTGCACTGACTAATCATCATAAGGCACAACTTGCACTGACTAATCATCATAAGGCACAACTTGCACTGACTAATCATCATAAGGCACAACTTGCACTGACTAATCATCATAAGGCACAACTTGCACTGACTGCCTTGTCGGTCTATGGCCAAGGAAATGAACAAGAAGAAACTGTTAACAATTGTAAACAGAAAACAGATATTTACAAAAATCTATCAGTGAACGTTGCACAAAATAAACCATTGATTTGGGACATACACCAACTGTTCACTATTGTTTCTGATGGCAATAGAAAGGATAGGACATACCACTGATAGTTCAATTAAATGTGGACAAGGAATGTTAACAAGAAATCACTTAGTGCATGCCATTGAGTTGTTGACAAGACAATTTGTGATGTCGCAATCTGTTGCGTCTAAGAATTTTAAATTAAGAAAGGCACGCACTGTAGTAGTTGATTGAAATAAGAGATTCGAGTAATGTTTAGCGAACTTGTTACATGGACATATATGTACATGATTGTTATGTGTTGGAATATAACTATTTCCGTATGTCTCGCCGCATAGTGTGCCACTCTCCATTTGATTATTGTGAACCGTCATCAAACCATATTCTTTTTACAAGACTTGAATCACCTTGGTATTGGTGAAATCTAATACTTTGTTCAATTATCTAAAACTTCATATAAAGTAAAAAGGTAAAGAGCACCGTCACGCCAAGTGGCGTATAGGGAATATGGTGTTAGTGACCATACATTTTACAGACCTTCAGCACATGATTTTTGGGGTAATGTGGTCGGTATTACGCCCGTGCCGCTTTACTTTCCCAGAAAAAAATCCGGTACCCATTCAAGGCTGGGTGAAACCGGAAGCCGTCGTTTGGGATCGAACCTTATCGCTTGTCCTTTGTTGTCCAGTTCACTGACCACTGAGCTATCGCGACTAAAACTTCATATATAATATGGTATATGTTAGACAAATATAATATGGTATATGTTAGACAAATATGTAGATTGATGCTTAAAACCATGAACAGTTTTGTCCCTGAAATCTCTTCCGCTGCATCGGTAAAAAGCTTCCGTACGGAAAGAGTTAATACTCCACTTCTCAGTGGCTGAGTGGTTAGTGCAATCGCTTTCCGATCAGAAAGTGTTAATACTCCACTTCTCAGTGGCTGAGTGGTTAGTGCAATCGCTTTCCGATCAGAAAGGTCTGAGTTAGAAGTGCTGGAATATCTTATTTAACTGAAATGCTCCGAGATTCCCTCAGCTTCTAAAAATGGGTACCAGAGATTTTTAATGGGAAGTAAAGGCGACATGGCGTGATACCGACCACATAATACAAATAAGTACCGTTGGTTACGGAGAGAGATTGTAACTAACACCATATTTCTATTTGCTTGGAAAGCGTGGAGTTTAGACCAAAAAATACCAGAACGACTTGACAGATTAATGATAAAGGTTATAGTTGTATGAACATGTTGTGGGTACAACATACAAGAGGATTAATCGAAGACATTAAGACTGCCCATATACTACCTATCTATCTATCTATTGTCCTTTCGAGCCGAAGACGGCACAAAGGGCAGAACCACAATCTCAAAAACAGAAACCTTGCGTGCCAAAATGGCACGTATTGCAGAAATCACTACTTCTAAAATCTATGGTTCTGTTTCCATAACAATACTTTTTACAATGACAGCTTGTCAAGCCATCGATCAACCTCCTTAGTCGCCTCTTACAACATGCCTGGAAGGTCACAGTGTCACTATTCTTTACTCCCTCATAATGAGGCCCCGGTAACTCACGGGAATCCCATATACTACGATCACTGAAACAGACATCATAGCTAGGCAGCGAGACACGCTCAAGCTGTGAGATAAGAGTGAACTATCCACTGCTGGAAAAGCTACTTGATTATAATAATGATGATTATGATAATGATGATTATGATAGTGATACTGATGATGATGATCAAGATGTTGTTGATGATGATGATGATAATGGATGTGCTTCTGATTATCAATTTACTACTCATTGAGTCATTGTTGTGATACTATAAATAATTCAGATACATTAATGACACAGCTCTACCCTGAAATAGCGCAAATGGATTATAAAAGACGAGTCGGTTAAGAACACTGTTAAGAGCAAAATATCATCTAACTATACATGAAACTATTATATCGCCTACAAGGCAAAAAGCCAACCCAAAATCATCATCAACAACGAGTAAAGTGACATTTCTACAAACATTAGTATCTGGATCTGCAATAACCAACAATGGAGACTGCCTGAGAAAGATCAAAATATGACTAGCAATAGCAACACAAAACTTAAATGCCACGAACAATATGTGGTACAATACCAATATGTGAAGGCATGTATCATCCCGGTATCAACATATGGTCGCCAATCATGTATAACCTCGCAAACCACAATGAAGAAAAGTGGTTCATTCGAAAAAAGGCAACAGAAACATCCTTACGATAATTTAGATAAGGAAAAAGAGAAATGAGGAAGTTACAAGATGTGAATATTGAGGGGAAATGAGGAAGTTACAAGATGTGAATATCGAGGGGAAATGAGGAAGTTACAAGATGTGAATATCGAGGGGAAATGAGGAAGTTACAAGATGTGAATATCGAGGGGAAATGAGGAAGTTACAAGATGTGAATATCGAGGGGAAATGGCTTTTTAAAATCTCAAAATATTCAATCTATCAATCAATTAACCCGTAATCTTGCCGATCTTTCTGGCACCTTAGAGGACATGTTCACAATTTGCTTCAAATCGTCGAGATTTACAGCAGCTCTCTGCGATACACCAAAATATATTCCTGTCTATTCTCTGATATTATCCACCCATCCTTTCTTTTATCCTGTTCTTCTGTTATGATGTCATTTACTTGAACATTTAATCTATTAATTATTGTCTTGAGCATAATCTTGTATGGGTGGCTGATAAGAGTGGTGGTACGATAATTATCACATAGTTGTAGATGTAATTCCCTTTTTTGGAATATAGATAATTAATGACTGCATCCATGATGTTGGCCGGATTCCTGTTTGCCAGATTTGATTACAGATGTTTGTTAATCTTATTCTTTATTTTCAACTCCTTGTGGATATAGGTCTTCAACAAGCACTTTCCAAGACGTTCTGTTTCTTGCCATTCTTTTAAGATTATTCCATGTCATCCCTAACATCAGCATCTCTGCTTCCGTCTTCTCCAAGAATATTTTGGTCTTCCTCTTGTCTTTTTCCTTGAGGATTCAAAAAAAAAATGGCTGCCGTGTATTATCAGTTGGCTTCCGCAGTGTGTGTCCTATCCAGCGCTGTCGTCTTCGTGGTAATGTTTGTTATTGCAATGATCATTTGTTCTTCCCCTGCTTATTGCAGTTTGTTGTTTTCATAGTCCGCTGTTTCCCCTGTTATAAGGGAATTCAGGAAAAAAATATGATGACCACATTAAAAGACACAGCGGGAGAACAATAATGGAAGGCATTATTCCATGAAGACGAGACACAGTCAGACCATAAAGGAGACGGTCTCAAGGCGTCAATGAGGCCTTGAACTTGACAAAAAAGTAAGTAGAAGCTCTGGCTAGAGAGAGATTCCTCCCGTTAGGCTCTTATGAGAGGACGTTCTACAAAGGACCAATAACCCGATGATTGATTTTTTGCAATATACCTTTTCTGCTTCGGATCAGTTGTTGGTTATACTGGGTTATTTTGGAACCAACTCGTGTATCTCATTTATCCGCTTGAAGATAAAGGTCTATCTGAGAGTTGTCCGAGTGGCTATTATGCCTTGCGTGACAGCACACCAACAAAATATCGAGAATTTATTGGGTTTCTTTGCACAGTTCCTTCTTTGCACAATTCCTTCTTTGCAGAGTTCCTTCTTTACACAGTTCCTTCTTTACACAGTTCCTTCTTTGCACAGTTCTTTCTTTACATAGTTCCTTCCTCACTCGTCATCATATTGTGCCGTCTCCGCAACAAATTTTGGCTACCATGGACTGCCATTTTACCGTGCCTCTAACTGTGATAGTACATGCTGTCAAGGAATCTCAATCCAACCCTCTGATATTGACAATACATCTCAGTCGTTATCTCCCTTGAGTCGCGTTATCATAGTGGTTAGTGATTTTGGCTATTTAGGACAAGATTCCTGATTTATCCAGCCTTAAATTTGTATCGGATTTTCTCAGAAAAGAAAAATAACATTTCCAGGGGCGCTGAAAAATCCATAGTCAACTATGACTGACGGAGGCTACTACTGACTATCATTTTTACAGACCTTCGGCACATGATTTTTTGGGGTAATGTGGTCGGTATTACGCCCGTGCCACTTTACTTTCACATACAAAAAATAAAGTACCCATTTAAGGCTGGGTGAACCTGGAAGCCGTCGATCAGGATTGAACTCAACCTCTTGTCCTTCGTAGTCCAGTTCACTACTAACTTAAATTAATGAAAATGTTACAGGATAAGATGTTACAGGATAAGATGTTACAGGATAAGATGTTACACGATAATATGTTACAGGATAAGATGTTACAGGATAAGATGTTACAGGATAAGATGTTACACGATAATATGTTACAGGATAAGATGTTACAGGATAATATGTTACAGGATAAGATGTTGCAGGATAAGATGTTACAGGATAATATGTTACAGGATAATATGTTACAGGATAATATGTTACAGGATAAGATGTTACAGGATAAGATGTTGCAGGATAAGATGTTACAGGATAATATGTTACAGGATAAGATGTTGCAGGATAAGATGTTACAGGATAAGATGTTACAGGATAAGATGTTACACGATAATATGTTACAGGATAAGATGTTACAGGATAAGATGTTACAGGATAAGATGTTGCAGGATAAGATGTTGCAGGATAAGATGTTACAGGATAAGATGTTGCAGGATAAGATGTTGCAGGATAAGATGTTACAGGATAAGATGTTACAGGATAAGATGTTGCAGGATAAGATGTTGCAGGATAAGATGTTACAGGATAAGATGTTACAGGATAAGATGTTGCAGGATAAGATAACTAGAAATTAGCACTTTTAGAGAAATTGAAATCCTAGCCTTCACCGATAGCAGTGGTTCCCTAACTTTGACACCTGTGGCCGTCTTTCCCTGCTGATCGTATACCAGCGGTGCGGTCATGGAAGTTGAGATTGTATAAGTCTGTGAATCCCTGATAAGTTATATCAAATAATGAAGTGAGAATTAACTCTTTCCTGTAGAAGCCTGTTTATGTAATAACCAAAAATATGAAGCCTATGTGAATGTTGTCATAATTTATAATCACTAAGTAGGCACACGACAATATCCTCGGCGCGGCACCCATGGGATACGCAGCGAACGCTTTGAAAACCACTGACTTATGGATTTGTTGTTACACCCATATTGTAATGAAATAGCCAGACTGAAATATACATGAAGATCGCAGCTAGAGCCAATTTTAAGAAGTGGAGAAATGGCATACATCTAACAGGTAAGACTAGCTGAAACAAAAACAGGTGTAAAGGAATGTTGAAGACTGGAATTTAACGGATTTTAGAGAACTTGATGATGACACTTGACAGAAGAGAAAGGTTGAAAAAACAAGCGATCATGAAATTCGATCGTCCGCTAGTATATATCAAAAATAGTGCCCCGTCACGTCAAGTGGCGCATAAAGAATACGGTGCGGAGTAATGTGGTTAGTAATACTCCCATGCCGTTTTACTTTCCCAGAAAAATTCCGCTACCCATTTAAGGCTGGGTGAACCCGGAAGTCTTCGATCAGACCCGAACACGGACATCTTGTCGCTTGTAGTCCAGCTCATTCACCACGGAGCTATCGCAGCTTCCCAGCTTCCGCTAGTGGGACGGACGAAATCGGTGAAGGGCATCGCCCAATTGAAATAACAAAGGAATATAAGTAATAGGGTTCAGTCAGGCTTGGCTGTTGTCTTTAGTGGGATCAGTCAGGCCTGGCTGTTGTCTTTAGTGGGATCAGTCAGGCTTGGCTGTTGTCTTTAGTGGGATCAGTCAGGCTTGGCTGTTGTCTTTAGTGGGATCAGTCAGGCTTGGCTGTTGTCTTTAGTGGAATATGTGAGGTCTGGCTGTTGTCATTAGAGGAATCAGTGAGGCATGGCTGTGTCTATTAGTGGAATAAGTGAGGCATGGCTGTGTCTATTAGTGGAATAAGTGAGGCATGGCTGTGTCTATTAGTGGAATAAGTGAGGTCTGGCTGTTGTCTTGAGTGGAATATGTGAGGCCTGGCTGTTGTCATTAGTAGAATCAGTGAGGCATGGCTGTGTCTATTAGTGGAATCAGTGAGGCCTGGCTGTTGTCATTAGTGGAATCAGTGAGGCCTGGCTGTTGTCATTAGTGGAATCAGTGAGGCCTGGCTGTTGTCATTAGTGGAATCAGTGAGGCATGGCTGTTGGCATTAGTGGAATCAGTGAGGCACGGCTGTGTCTATTAGTGGAATCAGTGAGGCCTGGCTGTTGTCATTAGTGGAATCAGTGAGGCCTGGCTGTTGTCATTAGTGGAATCAGTGAGGCATGGCTGTTGGCATTAGTGGAATCAGTGAGGCCTGGCTGTTGTCATTAGTGGAATCAGTGAGGCATGGCTGTTGGCATTAGTGGAATCAGTGAGGCCTGGCTGTTGTCATTAGTGGAATCAGTGAGGCCTGACTGTTGTCATTAGTGGAATCAGTGAGGCCTGACTGTTGTCATTAGTAGAATCAGTGAGGCCTGGCTGTTGTCATTAGTGGAATCAGTGAGGCCTGGCTGTTGGCATTAGTGGAATCAGTGAGGCATGGCTGTGTCTATTAGTGGAATCAGTGAGGCCTGGCTGTTGTCATTAGTGGAATCAGTGAGGCCTGGCTGTTGTCATTAGTAGAATCAGTGAGGCATGGCTGTGTCTATTAGTGGAATCAGTGAGGCCTGGCTGTTGTCATTAGTGGAATCAGTGAGGCCTGACTGTTGTCATTAGTAGAATCAGTGAGGCCTGGCTGTTGTCATTAGTGGAATCAGTGAGGCCTGGCTGTTGTCATTAGTAGAATCAGTGAGGCCTGGCTGTTGTCATTAGTAGAATCAGTGAGGCCTGACTGTTGTCATTAGTAGAATCAGTGAGGCCTGGCTGTTGTCATTAGTGGAATCAGTGAGGCCTGGCTGTTGTCATTAGTGGAATCAGTGAGGCCTGGCTGTTGGCATTAGTGGAATCAGTGAGGCCTGGCTGTTGTCATTAGTGGAATCAGTGAGGCCTGGCTGTTGTCATTAGTGGAATCAGTGAGGCACGGCTGTGTCTATTAGTGGAATCAGTGAGGCCTGGCTGTTGTCATTAGTAGAATCAGTGAGGCACGGCTGTGTCTATTAGTGGAATCAGTGAGGCCTGGCTGTTGGCATTAGTGGAATCAGTGAGGCATGGCTGTGTCTATTAGTGGAATCAGTGAGGCATGGCTGTGTCTATTAGTGGAATCAGTGAGGCATGGCTGTGTCTATTAGTGGAATCAGTGAGGGCTTGGCAAGGGAATAGTCAAGTGATTGTTCTCTAGCCGTTCAATGCATGAACATAAGGCTCTATAGACACAGCTACTTTTTACCGATATTTCCGTTGATTTGCTCATTGATATCTCTTCATATATATATAAAACGCATTGTCAACTTCCGTGGAACTTCCACATTGATCAGTTTTTGAGTTATTGAGTTATTTGCGGGTCATCATCATTGCACTTCGAACATGTCATAGGTGCTCAGATCCCCTCCTCAGTTATTGAGTTATTTGCGGGTCATCATCATTGCACTCCGAACATGTCATAGGTGCTCAGATCCCCTCCTCAGCAAGTCCCGCTGTGTCCAACGACTGACGACTCCAGTTCTGTGTTGGTTGATAAGTCTTCTTACACGCCCACTAAGTTTCTCGTTTCTGGCTGTGCCCATCTTAACTACCATCTATTTCATCCGAGGGTGTGACGTGGACTCATGGTTGTCGAAGCCCTGTGCCCTTCCCAGATCTCGGAGGACATAATCATGATCATAAGGAGTTGTATCTTAAACTGCGAAGATATTTCTGGTTATTTTAAATACAGCACGCTTTAAAGTGACAAATTTATCCATTTTTTGAAATATCTTTTCCTTATAAGCATCATTCTACTAAAGTATATTTCACACGCAAATTAATTATATATAAAATGTTGTATAGTTTCACAAACTGAAATCACTTCTTTAAATATCAATTTAAAGTATGAATATTATATGCAGGTAAATATAAGTAACATATCATTTACAGAACGTTGCTATTCTTCTACCTTTCAGCTCCCTGTGGAGCATAAGTCTTCAACAAACACTTTCCAAGTCGTTCTGTTTCTTCCAATTCTTTTAAGATCATTCATTCCATGTCTTCCCCATCATCTTCATCTCTGCTCCTATCTGTCTTCTCCAAGAATGTCTTGGTCTTCCTCTTTGTCTTTTCCCCTGGGGATTCCAAAAAGAGCCTGTTTTGTAATACTCTCAGTTGGCTTCCGCAGTGTGTTCTATCCAGTGCCATCGTCTTTGCTGTATCTCTTTATCCACTGATATTTGACTGGTACATTTCCATAATTCTATGTTAGTGAGTTGTCCTGCCATTTCCATCCTTTTATTCTGCGTAAGTATCCATTAATGAACGTCTGCATCTTCATGATTGTCAATTTTGTTATTCTCCATGTTTCACAGCCATATAATGAACGTTGCTATTACCCCAACATCTTTTGGTTGTGTAATTGTCTAGGCATTATACGTCAGTGGTTTCCCATTGCCTTCCGACGGTAGGCGAGGTACCGAGAACTGTAATCCCACTGGTCGTGATTTCTTTAAAAACAGCGCTCAGGGAGGCTCGCACACTGAACCTCGAGGTTCAGAAACTAAGTTCGCTACCTCTAAACCTAGAACGCCTAGATGTTATATTAGATTCTGTACACATTGACACATACAAGCTGTCACATTTACTATATTATAACTAAAATATCACTTTAAAACGCAAACAGCTGTGACTAACACACGTCAGTCAACCTGGAAGACTGGATACCCACATTGAAGAATTAGAGAAAGCAAAAACAGCTATAAAGTGTCATTTTTAAGTTGAAACTCTTGGTTCTCACTATCAGTTAAGATCACATCACAGTCAAATCACAGTCTTCTTCTTCTTCTCCTCTTTCCTTCCTCATCTGCCTTTCAGCGTCAAGGGGAGATATAATTTGCGGTCTTTTGCTCTTCTGTTCGCCTCTGCTGCTGTTATGTTTCCTAAGGTTCTAATATTCCATCGATCCATCTTTTACGTGGTCGACCCTTCGGTCTGGTGTTCTCACAACGTTTTGTTGAAGGTTCGATGTGTTGTGTTTTGATCTTTCTGCCTTGTCAGGTTGCCAAACCATTTTATCTGTTGTTTCCTTATATATTCTTCCTGTCATTTGTCACAGTCTTGTTGGTGCAAATGTTTATGGTTCTCCGAAAATTTGTCTTCCCACAATTGTTTATTATGTCAACTGTTGACTTCCCACAATTATTTATTATGTCAACTGTTGACTTCCCACAATTATTTATTATGTCAACTGTTGTCTTCCCACAATTGTTTATTATGTCAACTGTTAACTTCCCACAATTGTTTATTATGTAAACTGTTGTCTTCCCACAATTATTTATTATGTCAACTGTTGTCTTCCCACAATTATTTATTATGTCAAATGTTGACTTCCCACAATTGTTTATTATGTCAACTGTTGTCTTCCCACAATTATTTATTATGTCAAATGTTGACTTCCCACAATTATTTATTATGTCAAATGTTGACTTCCCACAATTATTTATTATGTCAACTGTTGACTTCCCACAATTATTTATTATGTCAACTGTCAACTGTTAACTTCCCACAATTGTTTATTATGTAAACTGTTGACTTCCCACAATTGTTTATTATGTCAAATGTTGACTTCCCACAATTATTTATTATGTGAACAATTGAATTCCTACAAATATAATTTTTACTGTTGACTTCATGCCATTCCCATTAAACTCTCTGATATCTTTGCTTATCGTTTTCCCCGAATCCCCTTTGCCCACATTATGTCCAGATGCCACACCACATTCTAGATGCCAAAAATGATGACTGTTCCTCCCGGTATTGGAATAAGCTTCACTTAAGCCATGACTTCCTGCACAACATATTAATTACTGTCTATGATATTCTCAACGTTCTTCTACAAAAACCATATTTCTATGACCTCCAAGATATTTTTTTAATCTCTAGTCCGAAGTCGATAAATCACGACCGTATATCAGAACGTGTTCTAGGTTACAGTGAACTCTTCTGCTTCTCACTTTCATTATCAACTACCGGGTTATGTAATAAATGGTGTCTCACTCACTATCGAATTTATGTAATGGTTTTACAACTAAACACTCTCCTGACCATCGAATACCAACACATGTTCCTGTTATCTCGTGTGAACTCACAGGAAATGTATACTAACACTCACGGGTAATGTATACTAACACTCACAGGTAATGTATACTAACACTCACAGGTAATGTACACTAACACTCACAGGTAATGTATACTAACACTCACAGGTAATGTACACTAACACTCACAGGTAATGTACACTAACACTCACAGGTAATGTATACTAACACTCAGAGGTAATGTATACTAACACTCACAGGTAATGTACACTAACACTCACAGGTAATGTACACTAACACTCACAGGTAATGTACACTAACACTCACAGGTAATGTATACTAACACTCACAGGTAATGTACACTAACACTCACAGGTAATGTACACTAACACTCACAGGTAATGTATACTAACACTCACAGGTAATGTATACTAACACTCACATGTAATGTATACTAACACTCACAGGTAATGTATACTAACACTCACAGGTAATGTACACTAACACTCACAGGTAATGTATACTAACACTCACAGGTAATGTATACTAACACTCACAGGTAATGTATACTAACACTCACAGGTAATGTATACTAACACTCACAGGTAATGTATACTAACACTCACAGGTAATGTATACTAACACTCACAGGTAATGTACACTAACACTCACAGGTAATGTACACTAACACTCAGAAGTAATGTATACTAACACTCAGAAGTAATGTATACTAACACTCAGAAGTAATGTACACTAACACTCAGAAGTAATGTACACTAACACTCAGAAGTAATGTACACTAACACTCAGAAGTAATGTACACTAACACTCACAGGTAATGTACACTAACACTCACAGGTAATGTACACTAACACTCACAGGTAATGTACACTAACACTCACAGGTAATGTACACTAACACTCACAGGTAATGTACACTAACACTCACAGGTAATGTATACTAACACTCACAGGTAATGTACACTAACACTCACAGGTAATGTATACTAACACTCACAGGTAATGTACACTAACACTCACAGGTAATGTATACTAACACTCACAGGTAATGTATACTAACACTCAGAAGTAATGTATACTAACACTCAGAAGTAATGTACACTAACACTCAGAAGTAATGTACACTAACACTCAGAAGTAATGTACACTAACACTCACAGGTAATGTACACTAACACTCACAGGTAATGTACACTAACACTCACAGGTAATGTACACTAACACTCACAGGTAATGTACACTAACACTCAGAAGTAATGTATACTAACACTCACAGGTAATGTATACTAACACTCAGAAGTAATGTATACTAACACTCAGAAGTAATGTACACTAACACTCAGAAGTAATGTACACTAACACTCAGAAGTAATGTACACTAACACTCACAGGTAATGTACACTAACACTCACAGGTAATGTATACTAACACTCAGAAGTAATGTACACTAACTCTCACAGGTAATGTACACTAACACTCACAGGTAATGTACACTAACACTCACAGGTAATGTATACTAACACTCACAGGTAATGTACACTAACACTCACAGGTAATGTACACTAACACTCACAGGTAATGTACACTAACACTCACAGTTAATGTACACTAACACTCACAGGTAATGTACACTAACACTCACAGGTAATCAGGTAATGTACACTAACACACAGAAGTAATGTACACTAACACTCACAGGTAATGTACACTAACACACAGAAGTAATGTACACTAACACACAGAAGTAATGTACACGAACATTCACAGATACTATACACTAACACTCAGAAATAATGTACACTAACACTCAGAAATAATGTACACTAACACTCACAGGTAATGTACACTAACACTCAGAAATAATGTACACTAACACTCAGAAATAATGTACACTAACACTCACAGGTAATGTACACTAACACTCACAGGTAATGTACACTAACACTCACAGGTAATGTACACTAACACTCAGAAATAATGTACACTAACACTCACAGGTAATGTACACTAACACTCACAGGTAATGTACACTAACACTCAGAAATAATGTACACTAACACTCACAGGTAATGTACACTAACACTCAGAAATAATGTACACTAACACTCAGAAATAATGTACACTAACACTCAAAGGTAATGTACACTAACACTCAGAAATAATGTACACTAACACTCAGAAATAATGTACACTAACACTCACAGGTAATGCACACTAACACTCACAGGTAATGTACACTAACACTCACAGGTAATGTACACTAACACTCACAGGTAATGTATACTAACACTCACAGGTAATGTATACTAACACTCACAGGTAATGTATACTAACACTCACTTGTGATGTATACTAACACTCACATGTAATGTATACTAACACTCACAGGTAATGTACACTAACACTCACAGGTAATGTACACTAACACTCACAGGTAATGTACACTAACACTCAGAAATAATGTACACTAACACTCACAGGTAATGTACACTAACACTCAGAAATAATGTACACTAACACTCAGAAATAATGTACACTAACACTCACAGGTAATGTATACTAACACTCACAGGTAATGTATACTAACACTCAGAAATAATGTACACTAACACTCACATGTAATGTACACTAACACTCACAGGTAATGTACACTAACACTCACAGGTAATGTATACTAACACTCACAGGTAATGTACACTAACACTCACAGGTAATGTATACTAACACTCACAGGTAATGTATACTAACACTCACAGGTAATGTACACTAACACTCACAGGTAATGTACACTAACACTCACAGGTAATGTACACTAACACTCACAGGTAATGTACACTAACACTCACAGGTAATGTACACTAACACTCACAGGTAATGTACACTAACACTCACAGGTAATGTACACTAACACACAGAAGTAATGTACACTAACACTCACAGGTAATCAGGTAATGTACACTAACACACAGAAGTAATGTACACTAACACTCACAGGTAATGTACACTAACACACAGAAGTAATGTACACTAACACACAGAAGTAATGTACACGAACACTCACAGGTACTATACACTAACACTCAGAAATAATGTACACTAACACTCAGAAATAATGTACACTAACACTCACAGGTAATGTACACTAACACTCAGAAATAATGTACACTAACACTCAGAAATAATGTACACTAACACTGACAGGTAATGTACACTAACACTCACAGGTAATGTACACTAACACTCACAGGTAATGTACACTAACACTCAGAAATAATGTACACTAACACTCACAGGTAATGTACACTAACACTCACAGGTAATGTATACTAACACTCACAGGTAATGTACACTAACACTCACAACTAATGTACACTAACACTCACAGGTAATGTACACTAACACTCACAGGTAATGTACACTAACACTCACAGGTAATGTACACTAACACTCACAGGTAATGTACACTAACACTCAGAAATAATGTACACTAACACTCACAGGTAATGTACACTAACACTCAGAAATAATGTACACTAACACTCACAGGTAATGTACACTAACACTCACAGGTAATGTATACTAACACTCACAGGTAATGTATACTAACACTCAGAAATAATGTACACTAACACTCACAGGTAATGTATACTAACACTCACAGGTAATGTATACTAACACTCACATGTAATGTATACTAACACTCACAGGTAATGTACACTAACACTCACATGTAATGTATACTAACACTCACATGTAATGCACACTAACACTCACAGGTAATGTATACTAACACTCACAGGTAATGTATACTAACACTCACATGTAATGTATACTAACACTCACAGGTAATGTACACTAACACTCACATGTAATGTATACTAACACTCACATGTAATGCACACTAACACTCACAGGTAATGTATACTAACACTCACATGTAATGTACACTAACACTCACAGGTAATGTACACTAACACTCACAGGTAATGTATACTAACACTCACATGTAATGTATACTAACACTCACATGTAATGCACACTAACACTCACAGGTAATGTATACTAACACTCACATGTAATGTACACTAACACTCACAGGTAATGTACACTAACACTCACAGGTAATGTATACTAACACTCACATGTAATGTACACTAACACTCACAGGTAATGTATACTAACACTCACAGGTAATGTACACTAACACTCACAGGTAATGTACACTAACAATCACAAACATCAGTCGTAATGTATACGCACTTTTAGTCAAATGATAGTGATCAACCTAGAGGCGAGTCAGGCAAGCGTGTGAGAATAATTAGACGTCACATTCACACACGCCCCACACACACTACAGACACATTGTTGTTCATTTCTCACACAATTAAAGCACTTCTGTTCATTTCTCACACAATTAACGTACTTCTGTTCATTTCTCACACAATTAACGTACTTCTGTTCATTTCTCACACAATTAACGTACTTCTGTTCATTTCTCACACAATTAAAGTACTTCTGTTCATTTCTCACACAATTAACGTACTTCTGTTCATTTCTCACACAATTAACGTACTTCTGTTCATTTCTCACACAATTAACGTACTTCTGTTCATTTCTCACACAATTAACGTACTTCTGTTCATTTCTCACACATTTAACGTACTTCTATTTATTTCTCACACAATTAACACACCTCTGTTCAAATTTCGTTGCAATATCTTCACTGGTGTTCAACTTTTTGAGGAAATGTCGAGTTCGGTAGCGAGTAAGACAATTTTCCCCCACCTTAGAAACGTAGTTCAGAGTGATTCTCCGTACTAGTCAAATGTCTCCTGATTAAATCTATGCAACTTTCGCATTTTTCGAAACTGTTATCGAGACTTTACAATTTAAATGCTATTTGCCGTGAATGAAGATCTTCATACAACTTGAGATTAATGCTGAAATCATTTTTTGCCACATTAACAAGCAGCAAAGAAAATCTCAACACGTGCATCAAACAGAAACATGGATACAAGGCTAACACACTCTACACATCTGTTTGCTTGAATCTTAAAGTGGCATTTGAGTTCTAATCTTCGAAAGTTGGAAGTTATGCCTTATTTGTAGGTACGGTCGTCCTGAATCTAGAACATTCCACTCATATTTTACATTGATATTGTAGGGAAGTGGTTTCATTTTTCGACACCATGCACAAAAAATAGCATCTATGGGTGGCTGATGGTCTCGAAGCAAGACTCCGGTCTCGAGACAGGTTGTGTGAGAACAAATCCCAGGTGCACCAGTTGCAATGTTTATTGATGGTTTCTCCCTCAGGAAACCACACATGGTCTCAGCAGCTAGGCCAATCTTTAAACATCAATTACTCGTCGACGGAAAAAAATATGAGTACCTCCGAAGATGGTGTTATCTGCCTCTGTGGTGAGGGACACCTGTGCACACGACTGTCAGGGAAAAACGGATTAACACCCAAAAATCAGTTTCTAGACTTTATGGACTTCATTACAGGTGAAAATTGGTGAACGGTAAACAATAGTTTTTATGACATAATTAATGTGTATATTGAGTATATTTTAGTCGACTTATTGACTTTATAATCAAAGGAATTTTAAAATACTGATTGACTATTCACCCTCATGTGAGAAATCTTGGAAGTTTAACTACAAACGTCTTCAGCATATTTAAAAAAAAAAAAAGCTAATTATACTCACATTGCCAATGTAGCATTTCATAAAATGAAAAAACAAATCTTTTGCAATAACACAATATCAGAAGAAGTGAGAAAAAGTTTATGCATGCAATATAGAGCCAGTTGTGACCTATGGAAGCGAATCATGGAAAGTTGACAAGCAAATAGAAAGACAATTAGAGATCACAGAGGTAATGTTTCTCAGAAGAATGCTGGAAGTTCCATGGACAGCTAAAAAGATCAATGAGGACATTCTCAAAGAGGCCAACACAAAATGGGAGCTCATGAAGCACATCAGAAAGAAACAATCAACATTTGGGGGGGATATCACGGAAGATGAAAGTTAGAATAAATTTGTTACAACTGGTAAAATACAGGGAAAGAGAGACCGCGGACAACAAAGAAAGAAAATACTAGATAGCTTGGTGTCATGGCACGATAAACAGTCAACAACATAATTGATACGATACACGATGGACAGAGGCGCCGCCATAGGTAAGTGGTTAGTGAACTGGACTAGAAAGGACACAAGTTCGATCCCAACCGACCGCTTCCAGGTTAACCCAGCCTTTAATGGGTGCCGGATTTTATTCTACGAAAGTAAAGCGGCACGGGGGTAATACCGACCACATTACCCCAAAAATCATGTGTCGAAGGTCTGTAAAATGTATGGTCACTAACACCATATTCCCTATACGCCACTTGACGTGACGGGGGTACTTTACTTTTTTAAAAATTTAACTTCAATTACTCACTCTCGCGTAGGGGGGAGGGTAGGGTGGGGCTTGATGGTCTAGATATAAAGGGGTTGGTCTTTGGATAGGAGGTTCCCGAGTTTAATTCCACAAGTGGGAAATTTTGTCAAAAATAAAGAAAAATTTAATGAGTGGTTTCATAGTGGCTTTACCCTCCCCTGGTCTCCGGGTTGTGAGATCCTATGCCTAGTCCCCTCTGGGTTGTGAGATCCTATACCTAGTCCCCTCTGGGTTGTGAGATCCTATACCTAGTCCCCTCTGGGTTGTGACATCCTATACCTAGTCCCCTCTGGGTTGTGAGATCCTATACCTAGTCCCCTCTGGGTTGTGAGATCCTATGCCTAGTCCCCTCTGGGTTGTGAGATCCTATGCCTGGTCCCCTCTGGGTTGTGAGATCCTATGCCTAGTCCCCTCTGGGTTGTGAGATCCTATGCCTAGTCCCCTCTGAAAACGGCAGAAACTAAGGATGTCCCGTGTGTACTCGCGCACGATAAAACAAACCCCTATAAGTTAGAAATTGTCAGCGAAAATCGACCACACCGATGGACCTCCTTATAATGCTACGGAGTTCGTGCATGAGGGTTCTTATCGGATATTCTCGATGTTTCGAGAGAAAAATAGGAACATCTAATGATTATCCGATGTGTAGTGATTCGAATATAAGATAATATAAAGTAACCCTCGCGTAGGGTGCTAATCCGTCTGATCTCTCGCGTGAATAACCTGTCAATGGCCGCGCACGCGTCAGATCTTGACTCGCGAAAGGCGAGCAGGAAACTCAACATGTGGATATCCCTAGCCCTGGCTATATAGCCACACCGCTGACAAATTTTTAACGGCCCTGTCAGCCCCTCTTTAAGCCCAATGCGGCGACCGAAATACATACAAACTCTTTTATCGTCTGCCCTGATAGCCTTTTTTTTATCTATCTATTGACCTTTCGAGCCGTAGCTGGCCCATAGGGAATAGACCCAGATACTCTTTCTCTTATCTAAATTTTTATTCTAGCAGTTTTCAATCCTTCTAAAGATATTTTATCAAATCTCGCCATTTGTCTCTGTTCTGTGCAAGCAACTATATCTCATTGATGGAGCAGATTCCCGCTGCTCTTGCCTCTCTGATCAATGTTCTTTTCAGTGTCTCTCTGGGTCGGCCTCTTTTCTTCATGCCTGTTGTTTCCCGCATGAGGGCTTGTTTTGTTATTCGGTTATTATCTCTCCTCATCACATAACCAACATATGACCATCGTCTTTTCTTGATTACTGAAGATATTAGTGGTTGATTGGCGATTTCTCTCATTTCTTCGTTTGTTTTGAATTCGTTCCATGCTATATCAAGTATTTTCCTTAGACATTTATTTTCGAATGCGTTCAGCTTTGTTTTTTTTATTTTTTATTTTTTTGCTTTTTTTTTTTTTACTTTTCCTTTATCCTACCGCTTTCGCCGTGTGACGTCACAAAGAGGAAACATGTTGAATTGCCTGGCATTCGCTAGTTGTGTTGTCATTGCGAATTCAGTTTGTGTTTCTTTGATGCTATTTATCCACTTATTTCTTTGTTTCCCTATTTCACTACAGCCTGATAACGGAATAATGGAGATAATATCAAGTCAATGAACTATATTTGTAAACACGGAAACAGAACATTAAACAAAACATTTATTCTTAACTCCAGAACATTCAAAGTTCACTATTACATTCACTATTACATTCACTATTACATTCATTATTAAAATGCTATGAATAGGCTGTGACGGAATTAAACCGGTTTGTACTAGAAACGGTTGTTTAATTGTGGTTCAGTTTGATGGGCCAGTGATATAGACGTTAGGAAACGTCCGCGCTGTGGTGTGTTCAATTATTTACAATGATAGTGTAGTCTTTAGCCTATAGCTCAACAAATTATTTTAGAACTTAATCCGTGTTTTTTGTAATGAGTGGAGTGTGTTCTCAATGTGAAAATAGCATAACATGTATGGGATTGAGTAGAGCGTTTGTATAGTTGACTTAAGTGTTTATGTGATAGAGTGAGTGGGTGGGTGGGTGAGTGGGTGAGTGAGTGGGTACTGGGTAGGTGAGAGAGTGAAAGAGTGGGAGAGAAGTGGGTGGGTGGGTGAGAGTGAGTGAGTGGTTTGGTAGTGAGTGAGTGGGTACTGGGTAGGTGAGAGAATGAGTGCATGTGAGGGAAGTGGGTGGGTGAGAGAGTGAGTGAGTGAGTGATAGAGTGAGTGAGGAGGTGAGTGAGTGGATATATGGTGGGTGAGAGAGTGAGTGAGTGATGGAGTGAGTGATGGAGTGAGTGATGGGGTGAGTGAGTGGGTACTGGGCGGGTGATAGAGTTAGTGCGTGGGAGGGAAGTGAGTGGGTGAGAGAGTGAATGAGTGATGGGGTGAGTGAGTGGGTACGGGGTGGGTGAGAGAGTGAGTGCGTGGGAGGGAAGTGGGTGGGTGTGAGAGTGTGTAAGTGTGTAAGTGATGGAGTGAATGAGTGATGGAGTGAGTAAGTGTACTTCTTTTTTCTTTTGTTCATCTGCTGTTGTCTTGAAACGTCACACGAGAAAAGACTAATGTGTAATGTAATCTAATGTCTGCAGATGTTGTATTGTTTCTTCTTTTTGTCACCTCCATTTTTGATGTTTTGTCGTTTCTGGGCATATCTGCACGCTGTTAGAACAGAAACGTTCTACTTCTTGAATATATCTTTTAATTCGTTGACCCATCTCTTCTTTGTCTCCCTCTTTCTCTCTGACCTGAAGCTCTGTGGCAGAAAGCTTTTGATGTTGTTTGGTCTGGTTTCATTCTTACCAAGTGTCTGAACCATTTCATTTGTTTGTTTATATATTCCAGGCACCGTTTATTTCCGATCTGCTCTCTGATTTTCACTTTGTATATTCAACCTATCTTTATGTTATTTGTTATCTTTCTCAAGCCTTCCATTTCCCAGGTTGTGATCTTCTGTGTGTGTGGGCTCTGTTGGATGGCCATGTTGTGTGAATGTAAAGCTATATTTTCCCTAAAGTAAAGTTACATGAACTCCATCATCACATCCCATAAATCAAAATATTAAAAATAAACATCTTTACGGCATGTACCCTTTACTGGGGTCGATCGTGGGGACTTTTCGGACCCGAGAATAAAGGCCGCTTGTCCAGGATAGTCGCCTCCAGGTATTGGGGTCTGAGTTTTTATTTCATCACAGAAAAACGTTTGACTCTACCGGGATTTGAACCCGCAATCTCCTAGTTGGAGCCTAACAGATTAGCGTTTCGGACACCCGCTCCATACTTAGACGTATCAGGCATCTGAATCTCTGGTGTACATCTCTGTATATTTGGTGTACATCTCTGAATCTCTGGTGTACATCTCTGAATCTATGGTGTACAACTCTGAATCTATGGTGTACATCTCTGAATCTCTGGTGTACATCTCTGAATCTATGGTGTACAGCTCTGAATCTCTGGTGTACATCTCTGAATCTATGGTGTACATCTCTGAATCTCTGGTGCACATATCTGAATCTATGGTGTACATCTCTGAATCTATGGTGTACATCTCTGAATCTCTGGTGCACATATCTGAATCTCTGGTGCACATATCTGAATCTATGGTGTACATCTCTGAATCTATGGTGCACATATCTGAATCTCTGGTGCACATATCTGAATCTCTGGTGCACATATCTGAATCTCTGGTGCACATATCTGAATCTCTGGTGCACATATCTGAATCTCTGGTGCATATATCTGAAACTCTGGTGCACATATCTGAATCTATGGTGCACATATCTGAATCTATGGTGTACATCTCTGAATCTATGGTGTACATCTCTGAATCTATGGTGCACATATCTGAATCTCTGGTGCACATCTCTGAATCTCTGGTGCACATCTCTGAATCTCTGGTGCACATCTCTGAATCTCTGGTGCACATCTCTGAATCTCTGGTGCACATCTCTGAATCTCTAGTGTACATCTCTGAATATCTGCCCTTATCTTATCGTCCTGGAACCACGCCTTCCATTATTGTTCTTTCCAGCCCGCTTTGTCTATTGACGTCGCCATATTATTTTAATTTCCACTTTAGAATGTTGTTCTCTCTTATGTTTAAGTCTTTTAACATCTTCCTTGTTTTTTTTTAACATTATTCAAGTTATCTTAAGGATTTTTCTATAGCATTTAGTTTCGAACGGTTTTCTTCTTTGTTGTAGCGAGATTGTCCATGATTCACAACTACATGTCACTGTCAGGGAAATGCATGCCCTCCGTCATTTAAATTTTACTGCCTTGTTGATATTATACCACGTGCTCTTCCTGGCGTTTAATTTTGATGTTGCTATTGCTAATCTTCTGTTGATCTATTTCTGGTTTTTTCCATCTTTAGTTGCTACAGATCCTTGCTATTCATAGTTTGTTCGACTTTCAAATTCATCACTGTTTAAATTTGTTCTCTTATTAGCTTTTGTTTCTGTATCAATGATCATTATCTTGCTTTACTGTATATTTAAATAGAGGTTTTTCTCTTCGGTGTGATTTATTAACACAATCACTTGTCATGTTCAGTCGTTTTTATTTGTTTGAGAGAAGGACTGTGTCATCAGCGTGTCTGAGTTCTGGAATTATGTTGTCATTTATTGTGCAAGGGTTGAACTTCACAAATCTCTCATCGTCTCTGACATTTCTCATGATGTTCTCAGCATAGATGTTAAACGGGTATGAAGAGAGAATACGTCACTGCCTCACCCATTTTTGTACTTCAAACCAATAACTGCTTGCTGTTCGTGATATTGCCACTCGGTGGGTTGTAGTGGGTGTTTTAAAAAAGCACAATTCTTTCATGATGTTCCAGTGGGTGTTTTGGAAAACACAATTCTTTGATGATGTTCCAGTGGGTGTTTTGAAAAGCACAATTCTTTCATAATGTTCCAGTGGGTGTTTTGGAAAGCACAATTCTTTCATGATGTTCCAGTGGGTGTTTTGGAAAGTGCATATCTTTCTTGATGTTCCACAGTTTCAAATGTACGCAGTCAAAAGTCTTGCTGTAATCTATGAAGCATGTATGCAGTTCTATTTTCCATTCCCTACACTTCTCAATGATGTTTCTCGTGTTAAATATGTGATCCCACAAGTGTCTATTATACCTGAAACCTGCTTGAACTATATGAAGTTCATGTTCTAACTTTCTTGCTATCCTATCCATGATGATCTGTAAGAGAATTTTGCTGGCAAGGCTTATTAGGACAGTAGTTCTGTAGTTTTAACACAGCTTCAGATTTCCTCTCTTTGGAATGGGGATGTACACTGATTTTGTCCAAGCTTGTGGTCAGTCTTCATTTTTCCAGATCTTCAGACACAGTGCATTGTAAATATGAACGCTGGTCTCCCCTCCAGCTCGGACGAACTCAGCTGGGATATCATCACTTCCTGGTAACTTCCCTTTCATCAGATTTTTTAAATTGGGGAACAAACTTCATCTAGCGTAGGCTCTGGTTATTTTTCTTCACTTTCCAGAAATATATTTGAGTGTTCTGACGCATTGAGGCACAGTAATCGCTCCATCTTGGCACTATATAGTTTTGTTCGGTTAGTGTATTACCACTGCAGTCATTAATTGCTTGAACTGATGGCCTAAAATCGGCAGTTTTCTGATTTCTCTGAACATTTGTCCGTCTCTCCCTTGATAATCAAGCTTTTGGATTCTGCCGCAGACGTTCATAATGTACTCTTTTTTTCTCTCAGATCTCTGTTGTGACTGCTTTTGTGTCATTTCTGCGTTCGTCACTATTTAGTTTCACTTCCATTTTCTTCAATTTTCTTCTTTCTCCATAAAGGAAAAGTGTGTGTGTTTTTGTCTACCACGTAGTATAAACAAATATATTGATGGCAATTCAGTAACTCTTTCTGCTCTTTAGCAAAACCACCCACCTGAAACATCGATTATTTTGTGCGGGTGTGTTTGTTTAGCCATTATTTTAATGCATCAACATACATGCCAGATATCCCACAATTCTCCGGTGTATTACTCGTCAAATTACCCATGTCGTTCATGGATTGTCTTTTACTCATAATGTTTTTTAAAGGAATTAATACAAATATAATGCGCAATCAGCACATATTTTCTATTTATTTATTTTTTGTTTAAAGTGAAGCAATTTCTCGCGACGTGCTCATGTACTAACGAAGTGAAATATAAAAATTGCCTCATACCAGGCCAAAACATTATAGATGAGGCAGCTGTGCCTTTTTCGCTATAATTCTTTCCCCCAATTCAGTTATCCAGGCCCTTATTTCTTTTTGAGCGTGATAGACTATAGAGTGCCATAGACCTCAGGTCGTGCTACAGAGTGCGTGCACCTGGGTCTGGGCTCTTCTCTGAGATTCTCGATATTTCTATGGGAACATCGGAGCCCCTATGGAATCTTCTGGTTTGCAGTGATGCCGATCCTTACATAGCAATATAACAATGAGTTATCTCAAACCAGCTTCGCTACCGACGTTCTCTTATTTTAGTCTCTATCCTGGAGTTTAGATAAAACATACGTTTTGTGTTGCTCTGCGCGTGTTCGTTGATACAGCGACAGGCCGAAATGAGCCGAACCTCTAATAAACCAATGATAACAACGGATTTGGGTGTTCGGTAGTTTACAGAAAATGCTATGAAATCTCTCATTCCCTTCATAAAATAGCTCACCTTTGAACAATTGTTAGTTTTCTAAATAAACTTAGCAACAAAAAATAAACTTACAAAACAATAAATAAACTTAGCAACAATAAATAAACTCAGCAACGATAAATAAACTTCGTCTTCTTCTACCTTTTTCAGCTCCCAGTGGAGCATAGGTCTTCAACAAACACTTTCCTAGTCGTTCTGTCTTTTTTGCCATTCTTTTAAGATCATTCCATGTCTTCCCCATCATCTTCATCTCTGCTTCTATCTGTCTTCTCCAAGAATTTCTTGGTTTTCCTCTTTGTCTTTTCTCCTGGGGATTCCAAAAAGGGCCTGTTGTGTAATACTCTCAGTTGGCTTCCGCAGTGTGTGCCCTATCCAGCGCCATCGTCTTCGCTGTATCTCTTTATCCACTGGTATTTGACTGGTACATTTCCATAATTCTATGTTAGTGATTTTGTCCTGCCATTTCCATCCTTTTATTCTGCGTAAGCATCCATTAATGAAAGTCTGTATCTTCGTGATTGTCATTATTGTTGTTCTCCATGTTTCACCGCCATATAATAGGACCGACTTAACATTTTAGTTGAAAGTTTTAATTCTTGTATTTAACATAATTTCTTTGGATTTTCATATGTTTCCCAGTGCAATGAAAACTCCTCTTGCTTTTGATATCCTTATTTTGGTATCATTTTCTGTTCCTCCCTCTTTATCTATATTACTGCGCAGATATATGTACGATTGTACGTCTAGTAACAGTAAATAATAAATAAACTTAACAACGATAAATAAACTCAGCAACGATAAATAAACTCAGCAACAATAAATAAACTCAGCAACAATAAATAAACTCAGCAACGATAAATAAACTCAGCAACGATAAATAAACTCAGCAACAATAAATAAACTCAGCAACAATAAATAAACTCAGCAACGATAAATAAACTCAGCAACAATAAATAAACTCAGCAACAATAAATAAACTCAGCAACGATAAATAAACTCAGCAACAATAAATAAACTCAGCAACGATAAATAAACTCAGCAACGATAAATAAACTCAGCAACAATAAATAAACTCAGCAACAATAAATAAACTCAGCAACGATAAATAAACATAGCAAACAAATAAACTTAGCAAACAATAAATAAACTCAGCAACGATAAATAAACTTAACGATAAATAAACTTTGCAAACAATAAATAAACTTAGCGATAAATAAACTCAGCAACCACAAATAAACTTAGCAAACAATAAATAAACTTACAACGATAAATAAACTCAGCAACGATAAATAAACTTAGCAAACAAATAAACTTAGCAAATAATAAATAAACTTAGCAACAATAAATAAACTTAGCAAACAATAAATAAACTTAGCAAACAATAAATAAACTTAACAACGATAAATAAACTTAGCCACAATAAATTAACTTAGCAACAATAAATAAACTTAGCAACAATAAATAAACTTAGCAACAATAAATAAACTTAACAACAATAAATAAACTTACCAACAATAAATAAACTTACCAACAATAAATAAACTTAGCAACAATAAATAAACTTAGCAACAATAAATAAACTTAGCAACAATAAATAAACTTAGCAAAAATAAATAAACGTAGCAAAAATAAATAAGTTAACAAACAATAAATAAACTTAGCAAACAATAATAAACTTAGCAAC
>JAVIAB010000091.1:56537831-56592831 GCA_032433765.1 Megaustenia siamemsis
TAGGTGCATGTGAGAGTTTACTTTCTCGAGCACAATAAGTCGATGGACAGATATAACGTTTGTATTATTCTGTAGAAGGTCATCATCATCATCATCATCATCATCATCATCATCATGATCATCATCATCATCAAGTACCGGGCCTGCTGGCGTAGGTGATCATGTCTCTCCACAACATTCGATTACGACAGTTATTTATCATTTATGTTATTGACTTACTGCCAAGTCATTCTCTTAAGCTGTCTGTTATCTGTTCTCTTAGCTTCCATCTATCTCTTCCTCCCTCAATTTTCCCAGTTGTTACATTATATTCCAGCTGTTCTCTTCACATTACATGGCCAAAAATTGATGATTGTTTCTTCCTAATGCTGGAAATTAGCTCTCTTTTTGCTTTGACCTCTTTCAGAACGTTTTTATTACTCTTCTTAGCTGTCCATGGTATTCTTGACATTCTTCTATAAAACCACATTTCTACAGACTCCAGTGATTTTCTTGTCTGTTGTCCTATTACCCATGATTCACATCCATGTTAAAACTGGCTCTACGTAACATTTAAGAACTCTTATTTCTTGTTTCTATTGTTAAAAATGGATTGCATTGTATCTTCCACATTTTTTTGGAAAACTGCTTTTGCCTGAGCTATTCTGCATCTCACCTCTGTTGTACATCTACCATCTCACCTCTGTTGTACATCTACCATCTCACCTCTGTTGTACATCTACCATCTCACCTCTGTTGTACATCTACCATCTCACCTCTGTGGTACATCAACCATCTCACCTCTGTTGTACATCAACCATCTCACCTCTGTTGTACATCTACCATCTCACCTCTGTTGTACATCTACCATCTCACCTCTGTTGTACATCTACCATCTCACCTCTGTTGTACATCTACCATCTCACCTCTGTTGTACATCTACCATCTCACCATTATTGTACATCTACCATCTCACCATTGTTGTACAACTACCATCTCACCATTGTTTGTACATCTACCATCTCACCATTGTTGTACATCTACCATCTCACCATTGTTGTACATCTACCATCTCACCATTGTTGTACATCTACCATCTCACCTCTGTTGTACATCTACCATCTCACCATTGTTGTACATCTTTGTAGAAAGTGATACGTGTGTGTGGAAAACACAAAACATCATAAAACAAAATGGTGCTGCCTTAAAGAGAACAGTTCAACAAAAAGAACACATGTCAAGATTGATAACCACCAGAAAGTTCACAAACTAGAAAAGCAATCACAAATTGCAAGAATATACAAATTATTTTTTAAATGTAACAAATTAAGGAAGCACAATGTAGAGAAAAACCACGAACTAAATACAACTTAAAAACTTAACAAAACCTACATACACGACATATATCATAGACCATATACAACTAATTACAGTGAAGATAAAAACTGTTAACACTTCATGCTAAACCGGATAAAAGTGGGGAAAACAACTACAAGGAAAAATTAAAACTGGCAAAAAAATAATAAACTAGAGAAAAACTGCAACATGTCAAAACACGAACTGGAAAAAAGCTCAATAAACAAAATAAACGAACTAAAAAAGATTACTCATAAACTCTAGAAATAGAAACAATAAACCAGCTAACAACTACAAAATTATGGCCAAAAATGGTTCAACTGATGCAGACTTAATTTTGTGCATTGGGAAAGGGGTTCAAGCTGAATCAAAAGGAAATAAAAATAATACAAAATAAAATACTGTTACAAATGTTTAAAAAAGCAATAATATAGAATAAAATACTGATACAAAAAAAAATAGCAAAATAATTCAGAAGTGCTTTTCAAGTTTTATTTTAAAAAAGGCTTTTTGTGCAGACATTTATTAATTGTTCAAAATTGATGACGTAGAACTTCCAGGTGAGACCCTCGTTTTCGTGTGTAGATGCAGGTGGTAAAGTAAAACAACAAAGTCCAAATAGAAAATCTAGATAGAACAATCAACAGAGAAGGCTCAACAAGGGCTTTAGGAAGAAGTCTAGACGACCAACAAGTCCTAGCAGTAACTAATTGCAAGATATATAGAGTTAGGATTTCTGCCCGCTATGACGTCTACGATTCGTGTTACAAACTACACTTTAAAATCACAGACAGAAGCGATTAAAATAAATTAAAACATAATTTTTAAAACTGCAGATAAAAAAAAGCAAAAAGTACGCATTAGCGGCCCCCCCCCCCAAAAAAAAAAAAAAAAAAAATAATCGCTTTTTAAAAAAAATCCAAACCAGTGCACATCAGGAAAACTAACCACATCTGCATAACAGTTACCATTGGCAGAAGGAGAGGATTTCGGAAACCCAGACAGAAACCACAGGCAGGGTGGGCCCAACATCCCTGGCTGCTATCCACTTTATGAGAAGAAAAGACTATGGGACAACACTCATATAGAAAACACAGGCAGGGTGGGCCCAACGGCCCTGGCTGCTATCCACTTTATGAGAAGAAAAGACTATGGGACAACACTCATATAGAAAACACAGGCAGGGTGGGCCCAACGGCCCTGGCTGCTATCCACTTTATGAGAAGAAAAGACTATGGGACAACACTCATATAGAAAACACAGGCAGGGTGGGCCCAACGGCCCTGGCTGCTATCCACTTTATGAGAAGAAAAGACTATGGGACAACACTCATATAGAAAACACAGGCAGGGTGGGCCCAACGGCCCTGGCTGCTATCCACTCCAAGAGGACAAACTCCTACCGTAAACCACAGCTAAATATAGATTTACTGAGACCCGCGGGAAGAAAATAAAACCGGACAACTCATCAAATAGCGTGACGTGTTCAAGTACTGGAGATACAGACAACTGACCTTACTATACCCACAACCCCTCTTGCTCATAATGCCTAAAACGTCACACTAGTTGATCGTTTTCCTGGAATTAGCTCTTACACCGAAGGTATAAGTAAATTTATTGTCGGCTGTGGGTTAAACCATGATCCAGCCTCCCGAAGACACAGTGTGTCAGCCACAGCGCAGATTTAGGGGGCAAATTCATTGGCGTATAGGGAATATGGTGTTAGTGACCATACATTTTACAGACCTTCGGCACTTTATTTTTATGGTGATGTGGTCGGTATTACGCCCGTGCCGCTTTACATTCCCAGAAAAAAATCCGGTACCCATTTAAGGCTGGGTGAACCCGGAAGCCGTCGATCAGGATCGAACCCCTCTTGTCCTTTGTATTCCAGTTCACTAACCACTGGGATATCGCGGCTCCAGATGTTGTTGTTACTCCACCATATATGAGTATCGACCAGCTCGTCGTGTGTCCTGGATGTTGTTCTCACCCTTCCTTCATGAAACAGGACAAAGCGTAGATTAGTTCGCATTATCACAACATTTGAACGCTGAAGAAAAACTCAAGCGCAAATGAATCATAAATTTATGAAAAAAATCACGTACTACTTAAAGCAACAATCACAAATTGTTGCAAAATTTGCAAACAATTAATAGATAACATAAATCACTGAGCCATTTAGCTGCTTATAAATAAGTCAAAATGCTGTATTAATAAAGCCAACAATAATTCAAAATCAATCCTTCTCTTTCCACGGACATAAGTGAATTATGCCAGTTATTGATATTGTTCTCTTCTATTGTTAATGTTTAGTCGGTCGCTCGTTCTTTTAATTAAGATAATGTCAAAGATTGTCGGATATCTTTCAAACAAGCTTTAGTAATGGGACACAGATGTAAGCGTTTGTATAGAGCAACATGGTGGTATGTTTCAAAATAGTTGGAGATTAAGTTCACAACGGGGGCGTGTCGTGCCAGCAAGGAAGGTAAAGAATAGGTAGTAGGTTAGGGAGTGTGTTTTTATTCTTCAACTTTCCTTCCTCATTTGCCTTTCGGCGTCGAGGGGAGATATAATTTGCGGTTTTTAGCACTTTTGTTGGCCTTTCCTGCTGTTATGTTTACTTGTGTTTCTAATATTCCGTCATTCCATATTTTTCGTGGTCGGCTTTTGCGTCTGGTGATCTCGCAACATTTATTGGAGGTCTGCTGTGTTATTTTTTGATCTTTCTGCCTTGTCACGTGACCAAACCATTTTATCTTGTTTCTTTATATATTCTATGGTAGGGGTTAATCCTAGCTTTTTTCTCAGTTCTTCATTTCTGATCTATCTCTCAGACTTTTTCCTGTCATTTGTCTAACACATTTCATCTCCTTGTTGATTATTCTTCTCACTGTTCTTGCGTCTAGGATCCAGGATTGGCATTTGTAGCACAACGTTTTTATCGTTCTTCCTTAAAAAAAAAAAAAGCCTTTCTGCTCGAGACATCCACCTTCTTCTTAGTCAGTGTCCCTAAATTAAGACAATTCTTTAGAAATAAAATGGGGAGATAACTGGAGGGAGATGTGATTTTAGTACCGTAATAAAATCCCCTTTGGGCGAGGGGCGACAATTTGAAGTTTCCTTATATGGAAGTCAGGATAAGAACTAAAATAATGGGTGGTATCGGAATAGTCAAGTAGAGTGTAAGATGTGAGTAGACGACATCAATAAGAGTTTCAAGTGTAGTAGCTAGGGTAAGAATAAAAAAATGCAGTGTGTTGGTTGGGTAGAGTCAGGCTGTGTGAGCTGTGTAATATTTTATTAATATTTTTTTTTAAAATACCAACAGCACATGGGGAGGGGAGGGCTGGGTAGTCTAGAGGTATGACGTCGTCCTCATGACATAAAGGACCCAAGATTGATGGCGTTACCTCCCCTGATATCTTTGGTAGTGAGATCCGATGTCTGGCCCTCTTTGGGTAGTGAGATCCGATGTCTGGCCCTCTTTGGGTAGTGAGATCCGATGTCTGGCCCTCTTTGGGTAGTGAGATCCGATGTCTGGCCCTCTTTGGTAGTGAGATCCGATGTCTGGCCCTCTTTGGTAGTGAGATCCGATGTCTGGCCCTCTTTGGTAGTGAGATCCGATGTCTGGCCCTCTTTGGTAGTGAGATCCGATGTCTGGCCCTCTTTGGTAGTGAGATCCGATGTCTGGCCCTCTTTGGGTAGTGAGATCCGATGTCTGGCCCTCTTTGGTAGTGAGATCCGATGTCTGGCCCTCTTTGGGTAGTGAGATCCGATGTCTGGCCCTCTTTGGGTAGTGAGATCCGATGTCTGGCCCTCTTTGGGTAGTGAGATCCGATGTCTGGCCCTTTGGGGCAATGGAAATAAACAGGAGGTTCCGTGTACACTCGCGCACGTTAAAAATCCCTTGACAGTTAAAATCGAAAAGTAAAGTAAAGAGCCCCGTCACGCCAAATGGCGTATAGAGAATATGGTGTTAGTGACCATAAATTTTACAGACCTTCAGCACATGATTCTTGGGGTAATGTGGTCGGTACTACGCCCGCGCCGCTTTACTTTCCCAGAAAAAAATCCGGTACCCACTGGAGGCTGGGTGAACCCGGAGCCGTCGGTTGGGATTGAACCCTACCCCTTGTTCTTTGTAGTCCAGTTCAATAGCCACTGAGCTATCGCGGCTCCCTAAATTTAAAGGAGTAGGCCATAAACATGGCCGCTGCCCGGGAAAAATTATCAGCAAAAACCTACCCACACCCAGGTCGTGCTACGGAGTTCATGCACATGGGGCAGGATCCCCCCACCCGGAATTCTCGACAGGATACAGGGCACCTATGGGGTCGTCCTGTGTTCAGCGATGATGATCCTAGCAACAAACAAACAAACCAACAGCAAGTAACCAATACAGCAACAGCAAGTAACCAATACAGCAACAGCAAGTAACCAATACAGCAACAGCACGCACAAAATAGCTGAAGCACCATCAGCAACAGCAGAAGAACAGGTTCATTCATTGAGTGCCGTCTCCGCATCGAAGGTTGGCTACCATGGAGCGTCATTCATTCATTGAGTGCCGTCTCCGCATCGAAGGTTGGCTACCATGAAGCGCCATTCATTCATTGAGTGCCGTCTCCGCATCGAAGGTTGGCTACCATGAAGCGCCATTCATTCATTGAGTGCCGTCTCCGCATCGAAGGTTGGCTACCATGAAGCGCCATTCCGCTGTCTTTTGCTTTGATAGTGCAGGTAGGCTGACTTGTCCATCTTTCGATGTTACTCGTCCATGTTAGTCTTGGTCTGCCTCTGCCTCTTTTACCTTGTATTTTCCCCTCCAAGATTACTTTTAGTCGGCTCTTGTGTCTTTTAACATGCCCCAAAAAATGTAATTTGTCTTGTTCTAATTGTATTTAGTAGTTCTCTTTTCATTTTCGGTTGTTTTAAAACTTCATCGTTTGTTTTCTTTTCTTTCCATCCAAATCTACCAATTCTTCTGTATATCCACATTTCAAAGGATTCAATTCTCTGTTCTGTTTTCTTGTCTAATGTCCATGTTTCTGCACCACATAGGAATTTTGAGAAGATATAAAATTTTGCTATTCTTAGTTTTAGCCCTGGTGTTATTTGTTTTGATGTTAGTATATATTTCATGGCATTAAAGTTTCTTTTTCCCATTTTTATTCTTTTGTTTATTTCAGTTGTACATTTTCCATCACTGGTATGTCAAAGGTAGTTGTAGTTCTGAACTGTCTTAATGTCTATTCCTTCAATTTTGATATCCACGTAAAGGTTTTGAGTATTTTCTTTGTTTATAATCATAGTTTTATTCTTTATGATATTCATATCTAATCTATATTCTTTATGATATTCATATCTAATCTATATTCTTTATGATATTCATATGTAATCTATATTCTTTATGATATTCATATCTAATCTATATTCTTTATGATATTCATATCTAATCTATATTCTTTATGATATTCATATCTAATCTATATTCTTTATGATATTCATATGTAATCTATATTCTTTATGATATTCATATCTAATCTATATTCTTTATGATATTCATATCTAATCTATATTCTTTATGATATTCATATCTAATCTATATTCTTTATTATATTCATATCTAATCCAAATTCTTTATGATATTCATATCTAATCTATATTCTTTATGATATTCATATCAAATCTATATTCTTTATGATATTCATATCTAATCTATATCCTTTATGATATTCATCTCTAATCTATATTCTTTATGATATTCATATCTAATCTATATTCTTTATGATATTCATATCTAATCTATATTCTTTATGATATTCATATCTAATCTATATTCTATATGATATTCATATCTAATCTATATTCATTATGATATTCATATCTAATCTATATTCTTTATGATATTCATATCTAATCTATATTCTTTATGATATTCATATCTAATCTATATTCTTTATTATATTCATATCTAATCCATATTCTTTATGATATTCATATCTAATCTATATTCTTTATGATATTCATATTTAATCTATATTCTTTATGATATTCATATCTAATCTATATTCTTTATGATATTCATATCTAATCTATATTCTTTATGATATTCATATCTAATCTATATTCTTTGCTTGTTATGTTTATTTCATTAAGTAATTAAAAGAACAAAAACATCAACATTATTTTAAAAATCAATCAACACTTGATGGCGGAACTAAGTCACGTTCTTTCAATCGCTGCAGAAATCGCTTTGGAATCTGATCAATTTCAGCTTTCCGTTGCAATTTTCTGCATTCAAGTTCTGATGATGTTCTATTTATCATATCTACGCCAATGAAATGACGTTGCACGCACGGCAATACTCCGTTTTGACAAATCAAGTGTTGTGAATGCGACCTTCCACCGTCTAGTGTTGATCTGCGTTTTACGTCACAATAAGTGCTGTTCAATGACCGTTGATGGTGTTGTTTGCAGCAAGTTATTTACAATTTCCAACGCATTAATGTGGTGGGCTCCGTCAAGTCAGCCGAAGTTTTATCTCTTTGGGGAATTAGCACCATGTTTCGTTCGTTGTAGACTGCATTTACTAGAGTAATCATTAATCCATGGGCGCAGTCATTTTGTGCGTGCTACGTCATCATAATGGCTCATCGTGTGTCCCAAGACCGACCATGCGCTAATCTTGCGATCTGTTGTTTGGTGTGCAACGGGGAAAATCTGACGACGAACTGTGTTTTGTATGTTCGGAGTTGGAGTAAAACACGATGTCCTAACATCATCAAGCGCTATACATTTAAATACTATGACGATCATCATTTTCAGGAGGACGTGAACTTCAGGGCAATACGGTGGATAGGCGACAGGAACCATTGAAGGCTATGTCTAAAAAGTGTTCCTTGTTGCAGTTTTCTCATATTCCAAGTCCAGCTTGTTGCAGGAGCTACTGAGTTAAGTGCTCTGTGCACACCGTGAGCTGTGTGTTTCATCCGTTTTGATCATGTTCCGATATTCCAATTGTTTACGATGAATGATGATATCGTATGACAGGGAACAGTTGGCCGTGTTCACTTTCTGTGCGGTTTCGCCTTATGTCTTTTGGCGTGTGCTGAGACTGCTATGATGGGGACTACAGCTACCGTTCTTTGTTTGGGAGATGAGTTAGTAATTCGGATGACTCCACTGACACGGGCGGTTGAGCAATTATGGATTTTAATTCGTTTGCTGTGATACCGGGGCCTTCCATAACCAATTAACCAAACCAAATCAACACTCCAGAAACATCAAATAAACCAGAACGACATTAAAAAAAACAGCAGCAAAGTAACCAAGACAAAGACAAAAACAACAACAAAGTAGCCAAAACATCAGAAACAACAACAAAGTAGCCAAAACATCAGAAACAACAACAAAGTAGCCAAAACATCAGAAACAACAACAAAGTAACCAATATACCGACAGCAATAACAGTAAAAGAATCAGGATGCCAAGAACAACAACAGCAATGGAATCAACGCAGCACATCAGCAGCAACAGAATCAACACACAACAGCAACGGAATCAGAGCACCACTTAGCAGCAATAGAAACGGAATCAAAACACCAACAACAGCAATAAGAAAGGACTTGACATGCCAACAACAACAGAGTAACTAATGCACTACAGTCCGTTCATAAATTCGTGAACACGTTTGCATTTGATTTGCGTGAAAACTGCCTGTTAGATCGCAGTGACATTTTGCATGCAGCCTCAGAATATTCATGACCAAAAAAAATTGTTATTCTTTATTCCAGTGATACGGCAGACTGTGCAAATCGGTTAATTCCTTTGTCCTTTTAGTACTATTGAAAATAAGTTGATTCAAAATTTAGATTTCGCATTAAACATGTTAATTTGCAGTTCAATTCTTTTCAGATGCCTAACTACATAATACTTTCATTGATCAAGTAATTGTGTGTGTTGCCCGTTATATGTGATCACAAATATGGCTCCAATTTACCACGGTTAGTCTTGGCCTTTGATCACCATTAGACCCCAGGGTGTCCTAAATGCACACCAAATTGAAAGATTGAAGACGCATTTTTATATGGAAATAAATTTGTTGCCATTGCACATGCACTTAACCATTTAACTGTTTTCCATGCCATGACACCAAGCTATCCAGTATCTTCTCTCTTTGTCATCCGCGATCTCTCTTTCCTTTTATTTTGCCAGTTGTAACCAAGTATTCAAACTTTCCTCTTCTCATGATGTGCCCGAAACCATTAGCTCAACATACGCTTAATTATTCCAGGCTGTTTTTAATTCTGCCAACAAAATATGGTCTTCATAAATCCAAATCTAACGATTCCTAGAGGTTGATAATGGTTAATGGCTGGATAAATTGTAATCCAACTCGTTGTCTGTACTCATCTTCCACTCGTAGCACATGTGCAATACACTTCAGAACTGAATGTCTATTCTTGAGAGGGACTCACAGGTCAGAACTTCTACATCACACATTTTAAACGTTCTGTTATGTTCTGCAATTTGGCCTTCGAACTTAACTCACATAAGCTCGATCGGATTGAGATGTGCATGACATGTCAGGAGTCGCAGAGAAGTGTGGCAGTATGATACACCTTTTTCTTATAAACAACAATAACAAAGAAATCAACACACCAATAACATCAATAACAAAGAAATCAAGACACCAATAACATCAATAACAAAGAAATCTACACACCAATAACAGCAATAACAAAGAAATCAACACACCAATAACATCAATAACAAAGAAATCAACACACCAATAACATCAATAACAAAGAAATCAACACACCAATAACAGCAATAACAAAGAAATCAACACACCAATAACAGCAATAACTAAGAAATCAAGACACCAATAACATCAATAACAAAGAAATCAACACACCAATAACAGCAATAACAATGAAATCAAGACACCAATAACAGCAATAACAAAGAAATCAACACACCAATAACATCAATAACAAAGAAATCAACACACCAATAACAGCAATAACAAAGAAATCAACACACCAATAACAGCAATAACTAAGAAATCAAGACACCAATAACATCAATAAAAAGAAATCAACACACCAATAACAGCAATAACAAAGAAATCAACACACCAATAACAGCAATAACAAAGAAATCAACACACCAATAACAGCAATAACTAAGAAATCAACACACCAATAACATCAATAACAAAGAAATCAACACACCAATAACATCAATAACAAAGAAATCAACACACCAATAACATCAATAACAAAGAAATCAACACACCAATAACATCAATAACAAAGAAATCAACACACCAATAACATCAATAACAAAGAAATCAACACACCAATAACAGCAATAACAAAGAAATCAAGACACCAATAACATCAATAACAAAGAAATCAAGACACCAATAACATCAATAACAAAGAAATCAAGACACCATTAACATCAATAACTAAGAAATCAATATATCAACAACAACAAGGTAACTAACACACTGGCAGGAACAGAAACTTTCAAACAAGCCATGAACAAGAGCTGGAGTAACATCAAAGTAACAAACACACCAACAACAGCAGAGTAACAACCAACATGTTAACAACTGAAAGCAACGAAACCAACACATCAGCAATAACAATAGCAAAGTAACCAACACAAAATAAGGCTGCAGTACATGCGGTATGACAAGAACAGCAACACAGTAACCAATATACCACCAGCAATGTTGTCCCAGTGCATTTACTTATGTGAGGTAGAGAACGATAACTGTAAGGAAAACTAGTTTTTCTGCTACCGATATACCTATACCCGTTTCTAACAGAATATTTAGTTTAAGTCACGAGGTTTAATCATTAGAATAATTATCACGTAACTACGACTTCACTGTCACGCGTACACAGAAATATACATGACTGCGTGATCTAGACACATTTAAGGACAACATACCATACTCTTTTGATAGATATGATTGTTCTGTAATTCTACGGTTCAAAATCCAGCACGAACTATAATCACTGTCACATTTATTCCCAGTCACATTCAGAGCTTTTGGTCTTATCTGCTTCAGCCCCCTGCCTTGCGTGGTATTGCTGCAATGCTAATTAAGTGGTTAAAGTTCTACTCCCACGGTTTGTGTTATCTGTAAAGATTGTATCACTGGTGATGACGCGTGCAGATTTCAGTGTATTTATCTTAGAATGTTGCACTTGAGGAGCATTTGAATTTCATTTTTCTTCTTTTTGCAATCTTCCGATGACAATTGCATTTCGTTGTTCGTCCTTTACCAGGGCGTTAAGTGGACGTAAGTTTCGCTGTGTTTTTGCTTTCGTTCTGAAGCATTATACTTTAGAGTGATATGTTTTAAGTCATGAATTATTTTCTTTTCGGTGCCATCTCTCTTGACAAGACTAGCCAGTCTGCTTGTTACCCTTTTCTTAGCAACAATGGTAAGGTGATGGAAAATAATTCTTCTTATCTCATTCAGATCCCTGTGGAGAATAGGTCTTAAACAAAACACTGTCACCTCCCTGTGGAGAATAGGTCTTAAACAAAACACTGTCACCTCCCTGTGGAGAATAGGTCTTAAACAAAACACTGTCACCTCCCTGTGGAGAATAGGTCTTAAACAAAACACTGTCACCTCCCTGTGGAGAATAGGTCTTAAACAAAACACTTTCACCTCCCTGTAAAGAATAGGTCTTAAACAAAACACTATCACCTCCCTGTAGAGAATAGGTCTTAAACAAAACACTGTCACCTCCCTGTGGAGAAAAGGTCTTAAACAAAACACTGTCACCTCCCTGTGGAGAATAGGTCTTAAACAAAACACTGTCACTTCCCTGTAGAGAATAGGTCTTCAACAAACACTTTCCAAGCCATCCTGTTTGGTGCTATTCTCTTAAAATCGCCCGATCGTCTTCCCGATCGTCTTCCTTTCTGCTTCTATATGTCTCCTCCAAGTATATTTTGGTCTTCCCCTCTATCTCCTCCCTGTGAATTTCAAAAAAGGGCTTGTATGGTAATACTCTCGGTTAGTTTCTGCAATGTGTGTCCAATCCAGCCCCATCTAATTATCTTATTTCTTTGTCGATATTTCATGTCCATTTGTCCATACTTCTAAGTTAGTAAATTTGTCCTGCCGTTTCCATCATTCCCTTCTTAAGCAAACATCCATTTGTGTAAATGTGTATCTTCGTGACTGCCATTTTTGTTGTTCTTCAGGTTTCACATCTATAGAAAAAAAGGACTGATCTAATATTTTAATAGTAAATACCAATTACGTTCAAGCACATACTTTACTTTAAGCCGCGATAGCTCAGTGGTTAGTGAACTGGACTACAAAGGGCGAGGGGTCGGGTTCAAGCCTGACCGACGGTTTCCGGGTTCACCCAGCCTTAAATGGGTACCGGATTTTTTTCTGGGACAGTAAAGCGGCACGGGCGTAAAACTAACCACAATATCTCAAAAATCGTGTGCCGAAGGTTTATAAAAATTATAGTCACTAACATCATATTCCCTACACGCCACTTGGCGTGACTGGGCACTTTACTTTTTTTTTCCTTACTTTACTTTCCTTACTAAAGTCTGTGACGGTGAATGGGGCGAAAGAATCAGAAATGATCAACGGCACAGAAAGCGAAAACAGCAAAGTGTGTGGTACACATGAGGCATATGGAAAGGGATAGGCAACAGGAAAGACGAATATGGCAGACCACGGTAAAAGAGATTGGAGCCTCATCACGTAACACTCCAAAGAATGTCATGGAAAGAATCTTCTCACTATTCCTGTATTGTGCAGAAACGTGGACATTAGACAAGAAAACGAAACAGAAAATTGAGGCCTTTGAAATGTGGATTTACAGAAAAATATGTAGAAATTGGATGGAAACAAAAGATAACAAACGATAAAGTTTTAAAACAACTGAAAATAAAAAGAGAACTACTAAATACAATTAAGACAAGACAAATGAAATTTTTGGGGCATGTTAAAAGACACAACAGCCTATTAAAAATAATATTGGGAGGGAAAATACAAGGTAAAAGAGGCAGAGGCAGACCAAGACTAACATGGACGAGTAACATCAAAAGATGGACAAGTCAATCTATGACAAAAAGCACCGTCAAAGCAAGAAACAGAGTGGAATGACGCTCCATGGTAGCCAACCTTCGTTGCGGAGACGGCACTCGATGATGATGACTTTGCTTTATAAATTATTCAGGGCTTCGACATGCCACTTGGTGATGATGTTTACAACCAAAGTGTAACATTGAAAAGTTATTTATTATTTGGCTCACCTGTTGCAAAGTACAGAAAACGTTCGTGAGACAGAACAGATGATTATGTTCAGAATGTATGCAATTTTGAAGACCCTAATCGAATGTTAATGGATCAAGAAGCCCATTCCTGGACGAGAGTTCACGTTATCTGTGTTGACATGGTGCATGCATTAATACTGAATGATGTCAGGCCTGGCTGACTAATCAGAGAATAAATTGTTGATGTTATTTATGTTGTAGTAGTTATCTTTACTATCTGGCTCCTGCAAAGTGAGGATCGGCCCGAGCAGTCCATGATGTTGTGAGATGAACAACTTATAAACACACACACATAATGGATCATTTTTCGAAAATTTATTGAAAAGATGATAATTTTACTTTGGCTGGTTCCTTTGGCTGGTTCCTTTGGCTGGTTCCTTTGTCTAATTCCTATATGCCCTGTTGTCTATTAACCTTTTAACAAGTTAATAAACGTATATTAACAATCTAGCTAGATCGTGTGAATTATTCTCACTATCAATAAGTATCCAGAAGGCTGTGGTGCCTCAACAAGGTGTAGCCAGTCCCGCAGCTATATCATTAAATAACATACCCCTTGAACCTGTGAGAAAGTTCACCTATCTCGGTTCTATGGTTACAACCCCTGTCTCCCTTGAAGAAGAAATAAATTCCTGAATCGGAAAGGCAGCTTCCACATTTGGTAAACTTTAAGATCTAGCATGGGTCAACACCAAAGTAAGACTCAGGACTAAGATTCAAATTCACCAAAGTTGTGTGCTTAGTACACTTCTATATGGATCAGAAACGTGGACTACCTATTCAGGGCAGGAGAAAAGGTTGAACAGCTGTCATGTGTGTTGCCTTTGAAAGATTATAAACATCAAATAACAGGACAAAGTAACCAACTCTAAAGTCTTACAAAGAGCCAAACTCCCATCCTTCATGGCAACACTTAGGAGTCGTAGACTAAGGTGGCTGGGTCATGTAAGAAGAATGACAAACATTCGTTTTCCCAAATAATATTGTATGGCGAACTTAAGGACGGAAAGAAACCAAAGGGCAGACCAGAGCTGAGATATAAGGATGTTTCCAGGGATTCCCTGACGGAATTTTTTATCAGTGAAAGAAACTGGGAAAATCTGGCTGCAGATCGTAGATCATAGAGAACAAAAATAAAATATGGCACAGCAACTTTTGTGGCAGTGCTGATATCAAATTCAGAAGACAAAAGTCGCAGGAGAAAGGAGACGACGCCATACACCATAAATACATCTTGTTCTTTCTGCGGGTAGATCTGTCTGTCCAATATTGGGAGATTCAGCCACGAGAGAGACTGTTCAGCAAAGCAGCATCAAGCAAAAGACACAGATATTCTTACCAAACTACTGACGTATCATGATTTGTTGCTACCAACCGTCTGTCCAGATACCAAAGACCTTAAATATATATGTCTTGGACCATTTAACAAATGTATGTCTTTAAAAATTGGACAATTTTACATTCTTTGTCTTTAAAAAGAGTTCTTAAATGTTAGGTAGAGCCAGTCTTAACATATGGATGTGAATCATGGACAATAGGACAACAGACAAGAAAATCACTGGAGGCTATAGAAATGTGGTTTTACAGAAGAATGTTGAGAATACCATGGACAGATAAGAAGAGTAATGAAAACGTTATGACAGAGGCCAAAGCAAAAAGAGAACTAATATTCAATATTAGGAAGAAACAATCATCATTTTTTGACCATCCAATGAGAAGGGAACATCTGGAATATATTGTGATAAGTGTGAAAGTTGAGGGACGAAGAGATAGAGGGAAGCAAAGATAAAAGATACCAGACAGCTTAAGTTTCATTAATTTAAGTAAATTAGGATCATCATCACAGCACTCCGTACATGTCCATGGGTGCACCGAACTTCTCCTGCAAATGTTCATCAGCACACAGCGACTAATTGTGCCAGTTCGGTGTTGGTTGACACATCCTCTCATTCAGCCACAATATCGCTGTGTTCTGGCACACACTTGCCTTCACTCCCAGTTCATACAGTCTAGATAGCTATGTATTTGTACTTCTATCAAAATCCTTTGTTCGACCTATCTCTCGTAGATTGTTAGTGATATCTGTCTGACCCATTGGCTGTCTAGCAGCTAATATTGCCGAACATGCATTATTAATGCATGATAAATATAGATACAGAACAAAGAACATGTTCTGGTATGTACGTCTGCACTGAACGAAGGGGGAAATGTCAGAATTGAGTGTACTTGGTTCAGCAAACAAAACTAACTCATTTTTCAACATCATCATGTGCCATACTGGTTGGTGTAGGTGATCACACCCTTCCACAATCTTCTATTCACCGTGCATAGTATTAATTATGTTGTTCACTGTTTTCCATGCCATGACACTATTTAGCATTTTCTCTCTTTGTCATCCACGATCTCTCTCTCCCTGTATTTTGCCAGTTGTAACCAATTATTCCAATTTTCCTTTTTTCATGATGTGCCCGAAAAATGTTGATTGTTTCCTTCTGATGTTTTTTAGGAGCTCCCTTTTTGTGTTGGTCTCTTTGAGAATTTCCTAGTTGGTCTTTTTAGCTGTCCAGGGAACTTTCAACATTCTTCAGAGAAATCGCATCTCTGTGGCCTCTAATCGCCTTTTCATTTGTTTGTTTACTCCTCAATGTTCAGTGTCTTTTAATTCTTTCCTTCATCATCGCTTAATTTGGGGTGGACTAGTTGCTCAAGTTTCTTCTGAAATCAAAGAAAGTAATCCCAGAGAAAGGAAACATTTTGAGTACAGAAAGAGAATAAGTAATAAAGTTGTGGAAATGCTGTAAATGAAGAAAGAACTGAATACTGAAGTTGGAACAAGACAACTGATGTTCTTTTGGACACAAGAACCTGCTGAAAGTCATCTCGGATGAAAGATTACAAGGTAAACGCGGCAGAGAAAAAGATTAAAGTGAGCTGGTAACATTATGAGATGGGTGTGAGAACCTAAGACAGCCTTAGCTCTCAAGGTAAGAGACAAGAGTTTAGTAGCGATCTATTGTAGCGCTTTCTTTTCGATGGAAGTCGTTTGGAATCGTCGTCTATGCTAAAACTAAGGTTTGAGGTTGAAGTTGACCTTGTAAACAAAATTTGTCAACGCGCTTTGGTGGGAACTGTGACATGTGGTGAAGCGGATATTAGAAATTCCCGAATGCAGTGAAACTGTTTCCATGAACAGAACAGAACTTGAGAAAGTAAAAAGCTCTACAGCATCTTTCGGTGATGAAACAACAGCTTTATACGACAGCTGAAACAAAGCAGTACTGGTGAGCAACTGCACTGAAATAATGAAAGGATAACTCTAAAGTCGATTAGAGAACAGAGCATTTTTTTCTTGTAGGAACCTCCTACAAGATAACCTCCTTATAGGAATGGCAACAAGTAATTTTAATGTCATGAAGAACATACTAACATCAAAACAAATAACACCAGGGCTAAAACTCAGAATAGCAAAATGTTATATCTTCTCAACATTCCTATATGGTGCAGAAACATGGACATTAGACAAGAAAACAGAACAGAGAATTAAAACCTTTGAAATGTGGATATATAGAAGAATAGGTAGAATTGGATGGAAGGAAAAGAAAACAAACGATGAAGTCTTAAAACAACTAAAAATGAAAAGAGAACTACTAAACACAATTCAAACAAGACAAATGCGACTTTTGGGGCCATGTTAAAAGACACAACAGCCTACTAAAAGTAATCCTGGAGGGGAAAATACAAGGTAAAAGAGGCAGAGGTAGACCAAGTCTAACATGGACGAGTAACATCAAAAGATGGACAAACCAGCCTATGACAACCTGCACCATCAAGGCAAGAGACAGAGCAGAATGGCGCTCCAAGGTAGCCAACCTTCGATGCGGAGATGGCACTCGATGATGATAGTAATCTCCTCCCCATGTAGATGCTATCCAGCAGCCTGAACATGGCCACCCATCTTGGAGAAGGTCAATTCTAATTATAAACCTCCGCTGTGTAGCGGGTCTTCCCGTTTACAGACTTCGGGGGTAAACCCTGAGGAAAAATCCGGAGATGGAGTCCGAAAGTCAGTTCAGTGTTGATGTCAACATTGCTTTGGCAACTCCTGCCACGTAGTTGGCAACAAACTGTTCTTGCCCTGCTAGACCTTTGGGTCCGTCGGCTGCGTAGAGAGAAGAAACATGTTGCATGTGCTCGGCTGAGTAGAGAGAAGAAACATGTTGCATGTGCTCGGCTGAGTAGAGAGAAGAAACATGTTGCATGTGCTCGGCTGAGTAGAGAGAAGAAACATGTAGCATGTGCTGGGCTGCGTAGAGAGAAGAAACATGTAGCATGTGCTCGGCTGCGTAGAGAGAAGAAACATGTTGCATGTGCTCGGCTGAGTAGAGAGAAGAAACATGTAGCATGTGCTCGGCTGAGTAGAGAGAAGAAACATGTAGCATGTGCTGGGCTGCGTAGAGAGAAGAAACATGTTGTATGTGCTCGGCTGAGTAGAGAGAAGAAACATGTTGTATGTGCTCGGCTGCGTGGAGAGAAGAAACATGTTGCATGTGCTCGGCTGCGTGGAGAGAAGAAACATGTTGTATGTGCTCGGCTGAGTAGAGAGAAGAAACATGTTGTATGTGCTCGGCTGAGTAGAGAGAAGAAACATGTTGTATGTGCTCGGCTGAGTAGAGAGAAGAAACATGTTGTATGTGCTCGGCTGAGTAGAGAGAAGAGACATGTTGTATGTGCTCGGCTGAGTAGAGAGAAGAAACATGTTGTATGTGCTCGGCTGAGTAGAGAGAAGAAACATGTTGTATGTGCTCGGCTGAGTAGAGAGAAGAAACATGTAGCATGTGCTCGGTTGCGTAGAGAGAAGAAACATGTTGTATGTACTCGGTTGCGTGGAGAGAAGAAACATGTTGCATGTGCTCGGCTGCGTGGAGAGAAGAAACATGTTGTATGTGCTCGGTTGCGTGGAGAGAAGAAACATGTTGCATGTGCTCGGCTGTGTGGAGAGAAGAAACATGTTGCATGTGCTCGGTTGCGTGGAGAGAAGAAACATGTTGCATGTGCTCGGTTGCGTGGAGAGAAGAAACATGTTGCATGTGCTCGGTTGCGTGGAGAGAAGAAACATGTTTCACGGACAACAACTTGTCTCTTACCTTTCTTCTACCCAAGCTCTTACCCTGGAGCAAAAAAAATTAGCATTTCCTAGAATCGCTGCAAAATCCATAGTTACCTATAACCGACAAATGTTATTTCTAGCTTTTCTAGCAGTTATAGCGTCTTCTAGTGCCCAAGTTTATTTGAACGATGAGAAGAAAGCAGAACATTACTATATCAAGATTAGATCTTAAATATATTACAATGTTGAAAGATGATGAGGCTTTTAGTACATGTTGAGAACCACTGTAGCGGGTATATACAGCAGCACAGTCCAGACTTGTTATTAGCAACGAGGAGAAATAAAACAGAGCTGTTTGATTGGTCATTAAACGAGGTAATCTAGTTTGACTTGCAAAAAGAAAATGAAACTCGCAAGGAATGTTTTTTTTTTTTTTTTAATATGGTTTTAAAAATTGTTTTCGGAAACCCAACTGAGAACATTATTTCCCGAAATAAAGTTGGCTAAGTGTAAAAATAAATATAAAGAGGAATGTTATCATCACCACAATCTAGCATCGTGTCGATCACATATCGTTATCACCCATATCCAGCGTTGTGTGTCGATCACACATTATCGCAAGTTGGCATTGTAGCGAACATATATCATCATCAGCTTCATCTACAATTGTACCAATCACACAACAGTATCACTAACATCTGGTTTCTTGTGCAGATACCACATCGTTATCACCATCATCTAGTTTCCTGTCGGCCATAAATCGCTATCATCATCGTCTAGTTTCGTTCCGATCACACATTATTATTATCATCTGGTGCTGTAAAAAAATATTATTTATGCTACGTTACGTTATGTTATGTTATATTATGTTATTTTATATTATGTTATGTTATATTATATTATGTTATGTTATATTATGTTATGTTATGTTATGCTATGTCAGAATCATCATCACTGCGAACGAATCCACAGGTGTGTCGATTTTCCCCTCGAAAAGGTCTCTTATAGAGAATCTCCGAGGAGAAACCTGACCCAGGTGCACGAGCTCCGTAGCACAACCTGGAATCCACCGGTAGGGTGATTTTTTTTGACAATTTTGCTCTAGTAGTCAGAGTAGTTACCCCATGCTGTTTCTTGGTCTACTATTTTAGATTTTAACTCTCTGGGAGTCCATAGCGTGCTCCGGTTTTTGTTGTTATCCCGGAGGCCTAAATATCGGTTGTCACTACCCAGAGAAGCCTAAATATCGGTTTTCACTACCCAGAGAGGCCTAGATATCGGTTCTCACTACCCAGAGAGGCCTAAATATCGGTTCTCACTACCCAGAGAGGCCTAAATATCGGTTCTCACTACCCAGAGAGGCCTAGATATCGGTTCTCACTACCCAGAGAGGCCTAAATATCGGTTCTCACTACCCAGAGAGGCCTAGATATCGGTTCTCACTACCCAGAGAGGCCTAGATATCGGTTCTCACTACCCAGAGAGGCCTAGATATCGGTTCTCACTACCCAGAGTGTCCTAAATATCGGTTCTCACTATCCAGAGAGGTCTAGATATCGGTTCTCATTACAAAGAGAGGCCTGGATATCGGTTCTCACTAACCAGAGAGGCCTAGATGTCGGTTCTCATTACAAAGAGAGGCCTAGATATCGGTTCTCATTACACAGAGAGGCCTAGATATCGGTTCTCACTAGCCAGAGAGGCCTAGATATCGGTTCTCATTACAAAGAGAGGCCTAGATATCGGTTCTCATTACACAGAGAGGCCTTGATATCGGTTCTCATTACAAAGAGAGGTCTAGATATCGGTTCTCATTACACAGAGAGGCCTAGATATCGGTTCTCACTAGCCAGAGAGGCCTAGATATCGGTTCTCATTACACAGAGAGGTCTAGATATCGGTTCTCATTACAAAGAGAGGCCTAGATATCGGTTCTCACTAGCCAGAGAGGCCTAGATATCGGTTCTCATTACACAGAGAGGCCTAGATATCGGTTCTCATTACACAGAGAGGCCTAGATATCGGTTCTCATTACACAGAGAGGCCTAAATATCGGTTCTCACTAGCCAGAGAGGCCTAGATATCGGTTCTCACTAGCCAGAGAGGCCTAGATATCGGTTCTCACTAGCCAGAGAGGCCTAGATATCGGTTCTCACTAGCCAGAGAGGCCTAGATATCGGTTCTCATTAGACAGAGAGGCCTAGATAGCGGTTCTCACTAGCCAAAGACTAGGGAAAGGGAAACCCTCGACGAAACCTCGGATACAATTGTTCTTTACTTTTATTAAAAATAAAGATATCAGAACCACCTCGAAGCAAGAGGGTGAAAGAATCAATGAATTAGATCACAAGTAATAGTGTCAAACAAGAAAGTAGTCTCCATGAAGGAAAACCTCGAAGCAAGAGACAAATTGCCATAGAAAAATTCGCACGGCGGTTCGTTGCAGATATCTTAGTCATTTTTATCATATTTTTGTCGCAAAAAATAAAATGCACTTGAGTCTTTTATTAGACTTTCCTGGCACATATTTGTATTTTAACATCCGATAAAAAAAAAAAAATCATGAATTGAAGAAACCTGGAAGACTATCGTCATCATCACGTGCCATAGAGGTTGAAGTGGGTAGTCGTGTCCTTGCACAGGAAAAAGGAGAAGAGGTCAGGTACCACGAATACATCTTGTTCATCCTGTGGTCGAGTCTGACTATCCAAAATTGGCTGATTCATCCACGAGGGCGCCATGTCAAATCATTGGACAGCTATCACCACTATTGTTCAACAAGGAAATAACTCTACAAGAAAAACGGGCAATATACAATACAAGTCCAATGTTTTGCTACCATTGTCAGATGCAAAACAATACGAAAATAACCACACCTGAGATGAAATGTGTTAGACAAATGTCAGAAAACAGCCTGAGAGATATGATCAGAAATGAAGAACTGAGGGGGGGGGGGGCGGGGGGGAGAGCTAAGACTAACCCCCGCCATAGAATATAAAAATAAACAAATTGTACAATGGTTTGGCCACCTGGTAAGACAGAGAGATCAAAACACAACACACCGAGCCTGCAATAAACGTTGCGAGAACACCAGACCCAATGGCCAACCACGAAAAAGATAGATTGACGATATATTAGAAGCACTAGGAAACATAACAGCAGCAGAGACGAAGAGCAGCAGAGACAAACAGTAGCAGAGACAAAGAGCAGAGCAAAAAAGACCGCAAATTATATCTCATTTCGACGCCGAAAGGCAAATGAGGAATGAAAGAAGAAGAGGACCCACGAGAGAAGCTTTCAGCAAAAATAACATTCAGCATAAGACACTAATGTTTTACCACATTACTGACATATCATGATCATACTCATAAAGCGAAAACAGCAAAGTGTGCGGTACACAAAACGCATATATTCACGACACGAAAGACAAATGTGGCTGACCATCGTGACAAAGATTGGAGCCTCATCACGTACTATTCCAGAAGAAGCCATGGAGAGGAATTCGAACTTATGTCGGAGGAAAGATCTAAAAAAAACTACATGGAATGTTATGACTCTTTATAAAGAAGGAAAATTAGAAAGTCTTATTCTAGAAACACAATTCAAACATGACAAATGAGATTATTGGAGCATATTAAAAGACACAACAGCCTACTAAAAGTAATCCTGGAAGGGTAAATACAAAGTAAAAGAGGCAGAGGCAGACAAAGACTAACATGGCCGAGTAACATCAAAGGATGAACAAGTCAGCCTATGACAACCTGCACCATCAAAGCAAAAGACAGAGCGGAATGGCGCTCCATGGTAGCCAACCTTCGTTGCGGAGACGGCACTCAATGATGATGACTGACATAACATAATTGCTTGTTACTAACCAGTATCAAGACGCCAAATGCCATATAAATATATGAAAACCATGATAACATCAGAGAATAATATGGGCGGGGGGAGGTAGGGTGATACATTTTCTCTTTCTGTGCGGAAGCTTGTATCAATGCAACAGAAGAGATTTCAGAGACAACATTTCTCATGGTTTGAAGAATCAATCTACATATGTATATTTATCGAACATATAACATATATATGAATTTATAAATAATTGAATAAGGTATTAGATTTCGCCAATACCTAGACGGTACAAAACATGTCAAAAGAATGGTTTGATGACGGTTCACACCAATCAAATTGAGAGTGACGCACTATGCGGCGAAACGTGCGGATAGAGTTAACCGTCAAAAAGATGCCATTATTTTGCATCTCTCCAGAAAAAGGAATTAAACAGTGGATGACAACAGGACAGAATAGACATAGACAACACATGTGTAGTAGATTCACAACTTAAAACACTTGAATATGTGAGAACATAGCACAACAAATTGGGACAACATACGTAAGCCTTTAATAAATTCAAAACTTCTTCTTTCCTTCCTCATTTGACTTTCAGCGTCGAGGTGGAGATATAATTTGATATCTTTTACTCTTCTGCTCGCTTTTGCTGCTGTTATGTTTCCTGGAGCTGCAAATATTCCATCAATCCATCTTTTTTGTGGTCGATCTTTTGGGTCTGGTGTTCTCGCAACGTTTATTGAGGACTCCTTGTGTTGTGTTTTGATCACTCTGCCTTGTCACGTGGCCAAACCATTTTATCTGTTGTTTCTTTATATATTCTATGGTGGGGGCTATTCCTAGCTTTTTTCTCAGTTCTTCATTTCTGATCTTAGCTCTCAGACTGTTTCCTGTCATTCGTCTAACACATTTAATCTCAGTAGAGGTTATTTTCTTATTGTTCTTGCATCTAGGGTCCAGGACTGGCATTGGTAGCACAACGTTGTGATGAAGATTCAATACAGAGATATTTAAATCTGTGAAAACATTAACAGAATAGACATAGACAACATATGTGTAAATAGATTAAACATTGAGACATTGAAATATATGAAATTATGGCTGAATATATTGAGACAATGTACGTATAATATGAAGCATTGGCATCTGTTAATACATGACAAAATAGACTGTTTAATAGATTTAAAACCGAACTTCCTGAATCTGTGAGAACTTCATAAAATAGAGTTAGATCACATATAAACAACAGATTCATATTTGGTGAGATTGAATGCAGCTGTATTCAAAATTGAGGCAACGTATTCAAACGTATATATTTAAATATACAAACGGTTACATATACATATATATAACCATACATATATAATAATACAATATATATATATATATATATATATATATATATATATAAACAAGCAGTTGCAAATACAAACACTTAAACGTTTGTACATATAAACAAAAATGTATACAAAAAGCAGAGAGTCAGCGCTACACCAAATTGTCCAACATTATTGTTGCACAACACAATTGCTGAAATCACTTGAATCTCCCGTGCTCAGCAATGCCCTAAACGAGCTTTTAAAACTGTTTGCTAGCGGTTCGCAAATGTCACAGAACACTTTCTCTCTCTCTCTCTCTCTCTCTCTCTCTCTCTCTCTCTCTCCCTGAGCCTTTTCTTTTCTGTTATCCGCCATCACTCCCTTCCCACCATCATCCTATTTCTTAATCATTCCCTCTCGCCTCTACCCACCTCTTTATCTATTATTCCCTCTATCGTTCCGTTTCTCATTTCCAGCATTTCGCCATCTCTTGTTCCTCGTCTGGTCTCCTCCTTCCAAATATTTCTTTGTTTTTATTTCCTGTTCTCTATCTCTTTCATTCCTTCTATCACACTTTCTCTCCTGTTCTCTATCTCTTTCATTCCTTCTATCACACACTTTCTCTCCTGTTCTCTATCTCTTTTCATTCCTTCTATCACAGACTTTCTCTCCTGTTCTCTATCTCTTTCATTCCTTCTATCACACACTTTCTCTCCTGTTCTCTATCTCTTTCATTCCTTCTATCACACACTTTCTCACCTGTTCTCTATCTCTTTCATTCCTTCTATCACACACTTTCTCTCCTGTTCTCTATCTCTTTCATTACTTCTATCGCACTTTCTCTCCTGTTCTCTATCTCTTTCATTCCATCTATCACAGACTTTCTCTCCTGTTCTCTATCTCTTTCATTCCTTCTATCACAGACTTTCTCTCCTGTTCTCTATATCTTTCATTCCTTCTATCACAGACTTTCTCTCCTGTTCTCTATCTCTTTCATTCCTTCTATCACACACTTTCTCTCCTGTTCTCTACCTCTTTCATTCCTTCTATCACACTTTCTCTCCTGTTCTCTATCTCTTTCATTCCATCTATCACAGACTTTCTCTCCTGTTCTCTATCTCTTTCATTCCTTCTATCACAGACTTTCTCTCCTGTTCTCTATCTCTTTCATTCCTTCTATCACAGACTTTCTCTCCTGTTCTCTATCTCTTTCATTCCTTCGATCACACACTTTCTCTCCTGTTCTCTATCTCTTTCATTCCTTCTATCACACACTTTCTCTCCTGTTCTCTATCTCTTTCATTCCTTCTATCACACACTTTCTCTCCTGTTCTCTATCTCTTTCATTCCTTCTATCACACACTTTCTCTCCTGTTCTCTATCTCTTTCATTCCTTCTATCACAGACTTTCTCTCCTGTTCTCTATCTCTTTCATTCCTTCTATCACAGACTTTCTCTCCTGTTCTCTACCTCTTTCATTCCTTCTATCACAGACTTTCTCTCCTGTTATCTACCTCTTTCATTCCTTCTATCACAGACTTTCTCTCCTGTTCTCTACCTCTTTCATTCCTTCTATCACAGACTTTCTCTCCTGTTCTCTACCTCTTTCATTCCTTCTATCACAGACTTTCTCTCCTGTTCTCTACCTCTTTCATTCCTTCTATCACAGACTTTCTCTCCTGTTCTCTACCTCTTTCATTCCTTCTATCACAGACTTTCTCTCCTGTTCTCTACCTCTTTCATTCCTTCTATCACAGACTTTCTCTCCTGTTCTCTACCTCTTTCATTCCTTCTATCACACACTTTCTCTCCTGTTCTCTATATCTTTCATTCCTTCTATCACACTTTCTCTCCTGTTCTCTACCTCTTTCATTCCTTCTATCACACACTTTCTCTCCTGTTCTCTACCTCTTTCATTCCTTCTATCACAGACTTTCTCTCCTGTTCTCTACCTCTTTCATTCCTTCTATCACACACTTTCTCTCCTGTTCTCTATCTCTTTCATTCCTTCTATCACAGACTTTCTCTCCTGTTCTCTACCTCTTTCATTCCTTCTATCACAGACTTTCTCTCCTGTTCTCTACCTCTTTTATTCCTTCTATCACACACTTTCTCTCCTGTTCTCTATCTCTTTCATTCCTTCTATCACACTTTCTCTCCTGTTCTCTATCTCTTTCATTCCTTCTATCACAGACTTTCTCTCCTGTTCTCTACCTCTTTCATTCCTTCTATCACAGACTTTCTCTCCTGTTCTCTACCTCTTTCATTCCTTCTATCACACTTTCTCTCCTGTTCTCTATATCTTTCATTCCTTCTATCACACACTTTCTCTCCTGTTCTCTATCTCTTTCATTCCTTCTATCACACACTTTCTCTCCTGTTCTCTATATCTTTCATTCCTTCTATCACACACTTTCTCTCCTGTTCTCTATCTCTTTCATTCCTTCTATCACAGACTTTCTCTCCTGTTCTCTATCTCTTTCATTCCTTCTATCACACACATTCTCACTATGTATACCATCACTCTTCTTCACCCTTTTCATCTCTCATTCTCTCTTTTCATCACCTTCTATACATCCATTTTTTTTCTCCTTTATGCCTCATCCCTCTCATTCCCTCCCTCAATCCCCCTTTCTCGTTCATCGTTCTGTCTCTCTTCTTTAAAAAAAAATATTCCTTCATCTTTTGTTCTCTTCCCTGTATCTCTACTTCTAACATTTTATCTCTCCTCTTCTAACATTCTATCTCTCCGCTTATAACATTCTATCTCTCTGCTTATAACATTCTATCTCTCCGCTTATAACATTCTATCTCTCTGCTTCTAACATTCTATCTCTCCGCTTTTAACATTCTATTTCTCTGCTTCAAACAATCTATCTCTCCTCCTCTAACATTCTATTTCTCCGCTTCTAACATTTTATCTCTCAGCTTCTAATATTCTATCTCTCCTCTTCTAACATTTTATCTCTCCGCTTCTAACATTTTATCTCTCCGCTTCTAACATTTTATCTCTCCGCTTCTAACATTTTATCTCTCCGCTTCTAACATTTTATCTCTCAGCTTCTAATATTCTATTTCTCCGCTTCTAACATTTTATCTCTCCGCTTCTAACATTTTATCTCTCCGCTTCTAACATTTTATCTCTCCGCTTCTAACATTTTATCTCTCCGCTTCTAACATTTTATCTCTCCGCTTCTAACATTTTATCTCTCAGCTTCTAATATTCTATTTCTCCGCTTCTAACATTTTATCTCTCCGCTTCTAACATTTTGTCTCTCAGCTTCTAACATTTTATCTCTCCACTTCTAACATTTTATCTCTCCACTTCTAACATTTTATCTCTCCACTTCTAACATTTTATCTGTCCGCTTGTAACATTTTATCTGTCCGCTTCTAACATTCTATTTCTCCACTTCTAACATTTTATCTGTCCGCTTCTAACATTTTATCTCTCCACTTCTAACATTTTATCTCTCCACTTCTAACATTTTATCTGTCCGCTTCTAACATTTTATCTGTCCGCTTCTAACATTTTATCTGTCCGCTTCTAACATTCTATTTCTCCACTTCTAACATTTTATCTGTCCGCTTCTAACATTTTATTTCTCCACTTCTAACATTCTATTTCTCCGCTTCTAACATTTTATCTCTCCACTTCTAACATTTTATCTCTCCACTTCTAACATTTTATCTCTCCACTTCTAACATTTTATCTCTCCACTTCTAACATTTTATCTGTCCGCTTCTAACATTTTATTTCTCCACTTCTAACATTTTGTCTCTCAGCTTCTAACATTTTATCTCTCCACTTCTAACATTTTATCTCTCCACTTCTAACATTTTATCTGTCCGCTTCTAACATTTTATTTCTCCACTTCTAACATTTTATCTGTCCGCTTCTAACATTTTTTTTCTCCACTTCTAACATTTTGTCTCTCAGCTTCTAACATTTTATTTCTCCACTTCTAACATTTTATCTCTCCACTTCTAACATTTTATCTGTCCGCTTCTAACATTCTATTTCTCCACTTCTAACATTTTATCTCTCCACTTCTAACATTTTATTTGTCCGCTGTATCCGTCTCCCTTTTCTCACGCCGTTCAATCTCCCTTTTCTCACGCTGTATCCATCTCCCTTTTCTCAAGCTGTTCAATCTCCCTTTTCTCACGCTGTTTAATCCCCCTCTTCTCACGCTGTTCAATCCCACTATTCTCACGCTGTATCAATCTCGCTTTTCTCAAGCTGTATCAGTCTCCCTTTTCTCACGTATTATCAGTCTCCCGCTTCTCGCGCTGTATCAGTCTCCCTTTTCTCACGTATTATCAGTCTCCCTCATCTAACGCTGTACCATTCTCCCTTATCTCACACTGTATCCATCTCCCTTTTCTCACACTGTTCAATCTCCCTTTTCTCACACTGTTCAATCTCCATTTTCTCACGCTGTTCAATCTCCCTTTTCTCACGCTGTATCAATCTCCATTTTCTCACGCTGTTCAATCTCCCTTTTCTCACGCTGTATCAATCTCCCTTTTCTCACGCTGTTCAATCTCCCTTTTCTCACACTGTTCAATCTCCCTTTTCTCACGCCGTTCAATCTCCATTTTCTCACTTATTATCAGTCTCCCTCTTCTAACGCTGTACCAATCTCCCTCTTAACCCTTTTATTTCCCATTCTCCTCCTCTATACTTTTTTCCATTTTCTCTTTCTATCTTCTTTCTCTCTCCATTTTTCCGTTTCTTCTGTCTCTGTCTCTCTCTCTCTCTTCCTCTCTCTCTCTCTCTCTCTCTCTCTCTCTCACTAAACAATTACCAACATGCGTGACTTGAATTACAACTACCACAGGGCAGTCTCAAGAAACAAAACAAAAAACCATTTGCAGGATTAGCCAGGAACGGAACCACCCGATTGGCTTCCTCAGCTGGAAAAACGATCAATCTGGCAAGTGACAGCAAACAAGACTGTAGTTAATGACTGTTACATTTTTTTTTAACACACTAGCTATACTTGTAACAACTGCTGCTCAATAAGGAAATTAATAACAATTTGTTTTCTGTTAAGTTATTATGGAGTATTGCTTAATTTATTTTCTGCTTAATTGTTTAATTTAAATTTGGCGTCAGTTAATTTACTTTAATATTGTTGTTGTTGTTGTTGTTGTTGTTGTTGTTGTTGTTATTGTTGTTGTTGTTGTTGTAACAACAACAACTCTAATATTAATTACGTCTTTCCCATACACCTCTCTGTGTATCATATGCCTTCAACAAACACTTCCAAAGCAGAAAGACAAATAATAATAAATGAATATTATTATAGAGGGAAGCTTCCGAGATGATAATCAGCGAATAACTTCAGGAGAAGAGGTATGTTCATAACACTCTAAAAAAAAAATCACAAATAATCAACAACAGAAAAAAATAAAAGAACAATAGATGGTTCGAAGCAGGATCGAACCCGCTGTCATCGGCACAGCGCCTTGCCACGAGAACCACACCCTAGAGCACACGGTCAACTCAGTTACCTAAAATGGTAGCTGTAATTTGCGATGTCTTTCACGCAGGTGTTCTCATGACTATAGCATAGGCGATGTCTTTCACGCAGGTGTTCTCATGACTATAGCATAAAGTTGACGAACGCAACTCGGGAATAAATTGTGTATCTGTATTTTTCTCTGTTGTTGATTATTTGTGATTTTTGTAACCGTGTGTTGTAAACATAGCTCTTCCCCTGAAATGATTCGCTGATTTATCACTTCGTAAGTTTCCCTCTATAATAATATTCATTTATTATCATGATTGTCGATTGCCCCATATAGTTTCTCTTCCAGGGAGGTAGGCGTGGACCACATTGCTCTTCTCAGGTCTGTGTACTGTGGGCAATCCTGTAGAACATGTTTTGTAGTCATATTGTCCAGTGCACAGTACAAACCACTGTAAACTACTATTCGTACCGTTTCGTCCAATAACTGTTTGTCTGTAACGCAAGTTTTCAGTCCTACGGGAGGAACTTGTCTTAGTAAGTAAATACAGATATACAATTTATTCTCGAGTTGTTTTCGTAGCACAATGCTATAGTCATGAGTACGCATGCGTGAAAGACATCGCCAATGCTAGCTACTTTTTTAGGTCGCTGAGTTGGCTTTACGCTCTAGCGTTTGGTTCTCGTGACAATGCGCTGTGCCGTAGAGTACGAGTTCCATCTTGCTTTGGACCATCTATTGTTCTTTTTATTTTTTTTCCTGTTGTTGGTTTTTGTTGATTTTTTTCGAGTGCTGTAAACAGACCTCTTCCCCTGGAGTTTACTTCCTATGCTGCCTTATTTGGTGTCATTCTGTTAAAATCGCACTACATGTATTCACCATTTTCTTTACACCTTCTTTTATCTGTCTTCTCCGAGTATATTTTGACCTTCCCCTTTTGTCTGCTACCAGCGGGTTCCAATAAATAGGCCGTCGTGTAATACTCTCACTTGGTTTCAGCAGTGTGTGCCCTATACTGCGTCATTGTCTTCGTCTTATGAAGCATGAATTACGTATACAATAATACAAATATATACAGTAGCCTCTACATTAAAAGTGGAGATTCCGCCAAAATTTCCATGCTTCTCCGTCGTGGATTTTCTAACTGCAACAATAAACATCCACGGGCACACCACATAAATGTTATGAATGCTGTAATGACAAGTCTATTATTTCTTTCTACTTCCACGCAACGGTTGCTCCTGTACATCGCCGTACTTAAAATTATATATAGTTACGACCTGGCAGACCCAAATAGTGACCGAAGTTAGAGATATCAGGAGAAGGCTACGTCTGTCTGTAGTAACCCAAAGACACCCAGGGTTATGGGATGGAGAAGAATAAATCATCATCATGTGCCACACCTTTTGGCGTAGGCGATCATGTAGATCCACAATCTTCTATCTACGGTGAATCGTATGAATTCTGTTGTTGACCGTTTTTCATACCATGACACCAAGCTATCCAGTATTTTCTCTCTTTGTCGTCCGCAATCTCTCTTTCCTTCTATTTTGCCAGTTGTAACCAAGTATTCCAACTTTCCTCTTCTCATTATGTGCCCGAAAAATGTTGATTGTTTCTTTCTGATGTTTTTTAGTAGCTGCCTTTTAGTGTTGGCCTCTTTGAGAACTTCCTCATTGGTCTGTTTAGCTGTCGAGGGAACTTTCAACATTCTTCTGAGAAATCCCATCTATGTGACCTCTAATCGTCTTTTCATTTGTTTGTCTACTGTCCATGATTCGTTTTCATAGGTCAGAATTGGTTCTATAAAGCACCGATGAACTCTCTTTCTCACTTCTATTGACATACATTTGTTGCATAAAATATTTTTCATTTTCTGAAATGCTATTTTTGCCTGAGCTATTCTGCTTTTTATTTTGTGTTTTGACATAATTATACTAGGCAATATAAGAAGGTAGTTTGCCATTCCTTTCCTTCTTGGCAGTGACTGTACTAGTCGGAGATCGCAGCCATTGTCTCTATACAAGAGATCCGCTGCCTGCCATCACGGAGTGGCGATCGTAACCAGCACTACTTGTCGGCTGCTCCCACAACACCATCCACCACCTGCTCCAATGGCTTCACGTAACCTTGATAGGGGGGGGGGGCTAAACGGGAGCTCCACCTTGCCCAACGGTCAAGAATAAATAGAACAAAAATAAAAGTAAGAAAATAAAGAAGTAAAAAGAAGAGAGACGTTGTGTGCTGTTGTTTACAGCAAGCTACATTATTATCTGCCTTTCGACCCAAAATATCCGACTTTTACAAGGCACAGTTTGTGTAGCGGAATGCTTTTTCCTTCTTTCACACTACGAATCCTTCTCTTCAACGTTGCCCTTCAAGGGATATTAAATGAGTGTAGATGTTTTGTTCTGTTGTTCACAGCTATCTGTCATATTTTGCTACTTTTGGTCCAAAACATCCGACTTTAACAAAACATTTTGGGTGCTGGAATAGCCTTCCCTCTTTCACCTATACCGATTTGATCAGATTGGATAATCTGATTTCCAGCCCAACCTGTGGGAGGTGGAGTAAGATCTTGATCGGTTTTGGTTCACTGATCCTAACGCAGACAGTCAGCTATAAGTCGCTGACCACATCCGGTCTAGGTGCTGTTTATCGTTTTAAGCTAGTTGGTTCAATGTTCTACTCTGAAAATTTACTGATTTAAACTTATTCTTTGCCTAGCGTTACCCCATTGTGTGGGCGTAAATGCGATATGTCGCTAGTTTACGGCAAAGTCGTAATATTCGTGTCACCAGATACGACATACTTGCTTTCAGCATGGCTAGATTTGCTTAATAATTTTTGTTTTCCGAGCAGTGACCAGTTTTGGCAAACTCATTACTACAATAATTGACAAGAGTTCTTTAACATACTCGAGCACAAACGCGACCTCCTGTTTTTCGCGGCCATCCGAGAGGGCTAGACATCGTATCTCACTATCCAAGAGGGCTAGACATCGTATCTCCCTATCCAAGAGGACTAGACATCGTATCTCACTATCCGAGAGGGCTAGACATCGTATCTCACTATCCGAGAGGGCTAGACATCGTATATCACTATCCGAGAGGACTAGACATCGTATCTCACTATCCGAGAGGACTAGACATTGTATCTCACTATCCGAGAGGACTAGACATCGTATCTCACTATCCGAGAGGGCGGCTAGACATCGTATCTCACTATCCGAGAGGGCTAGACATCGTATATCACTATCCGAGAGGACTAGACATCGTATCTCACTATCCGAGAGGACTAGACATCTTATCTCACTATCCAGAGACAGCTAGACATCATATCTCTCTACCCAGAGAGGGTTATACATTGTATATCACTATCCAAAGAGGGCTGTACATCGTACCTCACTATCCATACGAGAAAAGGGTAAAGCGTCGAGAAAGCTGCGGATTCGAAGTATAAAATCCAGACCGCCCACGACTGGAGTCGAACCCAAGTCCAGTTCTGTCCAAAGGCCGACGTTTTACCTCAAGACCACCAAAACAAACCCCCCCCCCTTTCCCCGACAACCCCAGTATGTATACACATTTGTACATGAATACTAGTTAATAATTTCGCTGAAAGATTCTATTCAAACGCACAACAAACAAAACCAATTTACTGATAAGAAATAAGATTACGAATCGAGTGAAACATAACATACCAAAGAAGCAGACTATAATTTACATGAAAAACTACTTTCACTTCGTGTAAAAAAAATTAAGACTTGAACTGCAGCCCTTAAACAGCTTTCTAATAGCACAATATGTTGAGAAGCTGTTGTATTGATTTATCATTGCACGCTTTGGATGGTTCGAAAGACATAGTTGATCCATGAGTGAATTTAGTGCGCTACAAAAATCAAATTAAGGGAAGGTGTGAACTGAGCTTTTTCAGTACTTTTGTATGGATCGCACATATACATCAAGACTGTGAGCGTTTTATACGATTTGTCCGAGAAATGGTCTCTCAATATTTTAATGAAAAAAAAAAATCGCAAGCTAAGAAACGTGATGGAAAGTGTAAAACTGAAATAAACAAAAGAATAGGAATGGCAAAAAGTAATTTTAATGTCATGAAAAATATACTAACATCAAAACAAATAACACCAGGGCTAAAACTAAGAATAGCAAAATGTTATATCTTCTCAATATTCATATATGGTGCAGGAACATGATCGTTAGACAAGAAAACAGAACAGAAAATTGAAGCCTTTGAAATTTGGATATATAGAAGAACAGGTATAATTGGATGGAAAGAAAAGAAAACAAACAATGAAGTCTTAAAAAAACTAAAAATGAAAAGAGTACTACTAAACACATTTCAAACAAGATAAATGCGATTTTTGGGTCATGTTTAAAGATACAACAGCCTACTAAAAGTAATCTTGGAGGGGAAAATACAAGGTAAAAGAGGCAGAGGTAGACCAAGACTAACGTGGATGAGTAATATCAAAAGATGAACAAGTCAGTCTATGACAACCTGCACATCAAGGCAAAAGACAGAGCTGAATAGCGCTTCATGGTAGCCAACCTTCGATGCGGAGACGGCACTCAATGATGATGATGATGAAACGTTAAAAAATATACATTAACTTGACCTAATCTCTGCCAGGTAGGAGTTGGTTGCTTTTTGTAATCAGATCCTCTAATAAAAATGCATGTGTTCTTTTATGTTTCTGCAAATGAGAAGAGGGTGATGTTAGCGGTCAGATGTGTGTGGAGATCGTGGGTACTTCTGGTGGGGGAGAACGTAGTAGGTGAGGGAACAATGACTGAAGAAACAGTGTAGTAGTAGGTGAGGGAACAATGACTGAAGAAACAGTGTAGTAGTAGGTGATTGAGGGAACAATGACTGAAGAAACAGTGTAGTAGTAGGTGAGGGAACAATGACTGAAGAAACAGTGTAGTAGTAGGTGAGGGAACAGTGACTGAAGAAACAGTGTAGTAGTAGGTGAGGGAACAATGACTGAAGAAACAGTGTAGTAGTAGGTGAGGGAACAGTGACTGAAGAAACAGTGTAGTAGTAGGTGAGGGAACAATGACTGAAGAAACAGTGTAGTAGTAGGTGAGGGAACAATGACTGAAGAAACAGTGTAGTAGTAGGTGATTGAGGGAACAATGAAGTGACAGGTGATTGAGGAAACAGTGAAGTGACAGGTGATTGAGGGAACAGTGAAGTGACAGGTGATTGAGTGAACAGTGAAGTGACAGGTGATTGAGGGAATAATGAAGTAACAAGTGATTGAGGGAACAGTGAAGTGACAGGTGATTGAGGGAACAGTGAAGTGACAGGTGATTGAGGGAACAGTGAAGTGACAGGTGATTGAGTGAACAGTGAAGTGACAGGTGATTGAGTGAACAGTGAAGTGGCAGGTGATTGAGGGAACAGTGAAGTGGCAGGTGATTGAGGGAACAGTGAAGTGACAGGTGATTGAGGGAACAGTGAAGTGACAGGTTATTGAGGGAACAGTGAAGTGACAGGTTATTTAGGGAACAGTGAAGTGGCAGGTTATTGAAGGAACAGTGAAGTGACAGGTTATTGAGGGAACAGTGAAGTGACAGGTGATGAGGCAACAGTAAAGTAACAGATAATTGAGGGAACAGTGAAGGGACAGGTTATTGAGTGAACAGTGAAGTGACAGGTGATTGAGGGAACAGTGGAGTGACAGGTGATTGAGGGAACAGTGGAGCAACAGGTGAATGCGGGAACAGTACAGTGACAGGTGATTGAGGGAAAAGTGAAGTGACAGGTGATTGAGGGAACAGTGATATAACAGTTGATTGAGGTAACAGTAAAGTGACAGGTTATTGAGGGAACAGTGGAATGACAGGTGATTGAGGGAACAGTGAAGTGACAGGTGATTGAGGGAACAGTGGAGTGACACGTTATTGAGCGAACAGTGGAGTAACAGGTGATTGAAGGAACAGTAAAGTAACAGGTGATTGAGTGAACAGTGGAGTGACAGGTGATTGAGGGAAGAGCGAAGTGACAGGTGATTGAGGGAACAGTGAAGTTACAGGTGATTGATTGAACAGTGGAATGACAGGTGATGGGGGGAACAGTGAAGTGAATGGTGATTGAGGAACAGTGAAGTGACAGGTGATTGAGGGAACAGTGAAGTGACAGGTCATTGAGAAAAAAGTAAAGTGACAGGAGATTGAGGGAACAGTGAAGTGACAGGTGATTGAGGGAACAGTGGAGTGACAGGTGATTGAGGGAACGGTGAAGTGACAGGTTATTGAGGGAACAGTGAAGTAACAAGTGATTGAGGGAACAGTAAAGTGACAGATGATTGAGGGAACTGTAAAGTGACAGGTGATTGAGGGAACAGTAAAGTATCATGTGATTGAGGGAACAGTAAAGTAACAGATTATTGAGGGAACTGTAAAGTAAAAGATGATTGAGAGAGCAGTGAAGTTACAGGTGATTGAGGGAACAGTGAAGTTTCAGATGATTGAAGGAACAGTAAAGTGACCGATGATCGAGGGAACAGTAAAGTGACAGATGATTGAGGGAACAGTGAAGTGACAGGTGATTGATGGAACAGTGGAAAGACAGGTGATTGAGGGAACAGTGAAGTGACAGGTGATTGAGGGAACAGTGGAGTAACAGGTGATTGAAGGAATAGTAAATTGAAAGGTGATTGAGGGAACAGTGGACTGACAGGTGATTGATGGAGCAGTGAAGTGACAGGTGATTGAGGGAACAGTAAAGTAACATATGATTGAGGGAACTGTAAAGTAACAGGTTATTGAGAGAACAGTGAAGTTACAGGTGATTGAGGGAACAGTGAAGTTTCAGATGATTGAAGGAACAGTAAAGTAACAGGTGATCGAGGGAACAGTAAAGTGACAGATGATTGAGGGAACAGTGAAGTGACAGGTGATTGATGGAACAGTGGAAAGACAGGTGATTGAGGGAACAGTGGAGTGACAGGTGATTGAGGGAACAGTGGAGTAACAGGTGATTGAAGGAACAGTGGAGTAACAGGTGATTGAAGGAATAGTAAAGTGAAAGGTGATTGAGGGAACAGTAGACTGACAGGTGATTGAGGGAGAAGTGAAGTGACAGGTGATTGAGGGAAGAGTAAAGTAACGGATGATTGAGAGAACAGTAAAGTTACAGGTGATTGAGGGAACAGTGAAGTTACAGGTGATTGAGGGACCAGTGAAGTTACAGGTGATTGAGTGAACAGTGATGTTTCAGATGATTTAGGGAACTGTAAAGCGCTAGGTGATTGAGGGAACAGTGAAGTGACAGATGATCGAGGGAACAGTGAAGTGACAGGTGATCGAGGGAACAGTGAAGTGACAGATGATTGAGGGAACAGGGAAGTGACAGATGATTGAGGGAACAGTGAAGTGACAGATGATTGAGGAAACAGTGAAGTGACAGATGATTGAGGGAACAGTGAAGTGACATATGATTTCAGGAACAGTAAAGTGACAGGTGATCGAGGGAACAGTGGGGTGACAGGTGTTTGATGGAACAATGAAGCGATCGGTGATTGAGAGGACAGCGTAGTAGCAAGTGGTTAAGGAAAGTGTTTTAACATGTTATTGAAGATACAACATAGTTACAGTGGATTGTGGAAACAGTGTCATAACAATGTGATTCCGTGGATAGTTACGTAACAATGTAACACAGACAGCATCGTAACAATGTAATTCAGAGGAAAGAAAAGTAACAGTGTGATTCATGGGGGACAGTGTAGTAACAATGTGATTCACGCATAGTGTCGTAACAATGTATTCAGGGGACTGGGTAGTAACAATTTGATTCAGCAGACAGTATCATAACAATGTGATTTAGGGACCAGTTACGTAATACTCCGATTCACACATTCAACATGTTGGATGCAGTTCCTGCAGCTTGGTTGATGTAAATGATCAGTCTGTTTAAGTACTCATTACCAGGGTCGGACCCTGCAGTCAGTTGATATATCTCAAAAGTGTATAATAAATTAGGAAAGGCCAGAGCGACGACTGGGGGGGACAATTGAACTGGGAACATTATCTAATGGTAAAAGATGTAGGAATAATGACATGGAGTGACGTGCCCTTAGACTCCGGAAATTAGAAGAAAGAAAGGCGGACAAAGATGCAGGTTGAGAGCAGTGAAAACAGAGATAAACAGTTTGGGTCAGATGTTGGACACTCTGGGAAAAAATAACGGTATAAAAGTGAAAAAGCTTTTTTTTACTGTATATGATGTGCAAGTCAATGAATGATTTCGTCATCATTGAAAGTGAAGAGAGAGAGAAAGAGAGAGAGAGAGAGAGAGAGAGAAAGAGAAATAGATATACGAGCATTAGAATTAGGTTTCCACGCTTAAATTCATGGAAATTCCAATCAAATAACATCGCAAACGAAAAAGCCCTTCACAACGTAATCACAAACATCGGCCCGCACAAGTAACTTCTTTCATTGGCAAAGAAAAGTCAATTATATTGGTACGGGTATATCATGTGATCTAACGGCACTGCAAGAACTATATTATAATGAATGTTAAAACATCATGACTCAGGCTAGCCCACCCTCATCCCTAAGGAGTCAAGAAGCTAAAGGGCCGAAACACTTGTTAAACGTGGGAGAGGGGGTCGTTTCTGATGATCAGATTGAAATGTGCTGCAAAGCTTTGCATAGTTTACTATCAGTGAAGTCTAGAAACGACAATATAGTGAAAGGAGCAAAGAAATTAATTATGTCAAAAACTGGGCGGGAAATACCGAATACTGGACATGGAATGTCAACAAATATGACAGGAAACTGCCTCAGAGAGCAGATCACAACTGAAAATCTGATGAAAGAGCTAGGAATAATTCTCGCCATAAAACACATAAAGAAACAACAGATAAGATGATTCAGCCACACGATAAGACAAAAAAATTAAAATACGAAACAACGAGCCTTCAATGAAGTTGCGAGAACACTAGATCCAAAAGCAGGCCTCGAAAAAGATGGATTGGTGGAATATTAGAAACACTAGGAAGCGTAACAGCAGCAGAGGTGCACAGAAGAGCTAAAGATGGATTGGTGGAATATTAGAAACACTAGGAAGCGTAACAGCAGCAGAGGCGAACAGAAGAGCTAAAGACCGCAAATTATATCTTCCCCAACGCTGAAAGGCAAGGAAAATTAAGAAATAGAAGAAGAAAAAAGAATGAGAAGAAGAAAGGAATATTAAGAACTCAAAGATACACGTAACAATTTTTGGGCACATCATGAGAAGAGGAAAGTTGGAATACTTGATTATAACTGGCAAAATACGGAAAAAGATAGATCGGGGGGCGACAAAGAGAGAAGATACTAGATAGACTGGTGTCATGGTATGGAAAACAATCAACAACAGAAATGATACTATGCACTGTCGATAGAAGATTGTGGAAGGACATGATCGCCTACTCCAACCGGTATGGCACATGATGAATGATTATGACTGCCCATGGTCGGTTTCCATAGAATTAACTCGATATTATGGTCTAGTATAGTGAATTGTAATACTATACTCTCCTAGGTCATTACAATATGCTATGTAACACCCTTTATCTACGGCTGTCTACGGAGCCTACTTTGGTCAAGCAAAAGCCACGGAGAAATCCCAAACAAAAATGCAAGAAGGAAGAGCTTACAATTCTAACAGACAATGACAGTAAGAAGGAAGAGCTTACAATTCTAACAGACAATGACAGTAAGAAGGAAGAGCTTACAATTCTAACAGACAATGACAGTAAGAAGGAAGAGCTTACAATTCTAACAGACAATGACAGTAAGAAGGAAGAGCTTACAATTCTAACAGACAATGACAGTAAGAAGGAAGAGCTTACAATTCTAACAGACAATGACAGTAAGAAGGAAGAGCTTACAATTCTAACAGACAATGACAGTAAGAAGGAAGAGCTTACAATTCTAACAGACAATGACAGTAAGAAGGAAGAGCTTACAATTCTAACAGACAATGACAGTAAGAAGGAATATTTTTTCAAAACAAAACCCAGTTAGAAGGAAAGCTCGTCACACATAAAGATTTGTATCATAAGAGAGACAACTAACCTTTCAATAACTGCAGAACAATACACTTGGAGAAGACAGGTGGGAAGGATGGTTAAGAAGATATGGAAGACTTGCGATTTTAAGATAATTGCAGCAAACAAGACCCTCTGGAAAGTGTTTGTTGAAAACCTATACTCCACAGGGAGTTGGCACGTAGAGGAAGAACAACTGGATGTGTAATAACAAATAGATATTTTTAGAATGAATATCCAAGCTGAAAGATAACAAGTGGCTCCTGTACCACTCATATAGAAGAGAACGTATGAGGAGAAGTAGACCCAAATATTATTACTAATAAAGATTGTAGATTTAAAAAATGGGTTCCACCTTCATTTTTAGATGGCAGTTGAGGTCTAATATAACCTGAAAGACTAAGTCTGAGGTTGAACAGATCGTGAATCACCAAAAAGTAGGCAAAACCTGCAAAATAACAATAAATAGTCTCAAACAGATGTGCTTTGAAGATGGATACACCGGAAACTTAGACAGAATAGTCTACTAAAAATAATCCTGGAAGGAATGGAAATATACGGCAAAAGAGTCAGAGGCAGACAAAGACTAAAGTGGACGAGTAACATCAATAGATGGACACCTCAGCCTATGACAACCTGCACTATCAAAGCAAGAGGCAGAGCGGAATGGCGCTCCATTGTAGCCAACCTTCGATGTGTTGACGGCACTCGATGTTGATGCTATATACTCGTATTACCTACTTGGTTATATTTGTGTTCTTATGTTGTTTTATAAAACAATTGATAAAACATGTATTAGTCCTATTTCGTTATGAACCAAGAGTGATATGTTCGTTTCTGTCCTTTCACTATGTCAAGCTTCCATAAAGCTGCACATAAGATGACAGAAGGCCAACTCAGTAGGACGCTCGCTGTCGTCATTTATCAAAGCATTAGAATGGCAAAAACCAAAACAATAAACGATAATGTTTACATTTCCTTTATCCTTCTGTTATTGTCAAACATGGACATTTATAAGATGCAAGAACAATAAGAAAAAAATAACCTCTACAGATATTAAATGTGTTAGACGAATGACAGGAAACAGTCTGAGAGATAAGATCAGAAATGAAGAACTGAGAAAAAAGCTAGGAATAGCCCCCGCCATAGAATATATAAGGAAACAACAGATAAAATGGTTTGGCCACGTGACAATGCAGAAAGATCAAAACACAACACAACGAGCCTTCAACAAACGTTGTGAGAACACCAGACCCAAGGGTCGACCACGAAAAAGATGGATCGATGGTATATTAGAAGCACTAGGAAACATAACAGCAGCAGAGGCGAACAGAAGAGCAAAAGACCGCATTTATATCTCCCCTCGACGCTGAAAGGCACATGAGGAAGGAAAGAACAAGAAGAATGGACATTTACTAAAGCACACAATTCGCAAAGATGGCAGCAATGAGATGAGATGTTTGAGAGCAACTAGTTGTTATTAGAAAACGATGAATAAGGAATATGATACAGGGTGTTTATAAAGTCTCACTACACTTGGTATCTAGGTCAATTTGAAAAAAAAATGTTTATGACGTCATCACAATATGTGCTCCCACTGTCAATGAAATTTGTTGAATAAGTTTATTGCTACTGGAAATGTGGAAGATGCTCCACGATCTGGTAGGCCTGCTGTGAATGATGAAATATGTTTAGATATCCAAGACAGAATCCTTAAAAGTCCAGACAAGTCATTAAGAAAACTGTCGCAACAAGTGAACTTACCATTGAGCACATATTGTGATGACGTCATAAACATTTTTTTCAAATTGACCTAGATACCAAGTGTAGTGAGACTTTATAAACACCCTGTATAAGGAAAGTTGGAGTCATCGCTGTTGAAATCAGTGGCGTAGAATAAGGTGCAAGACTCGTCATTGCTCAAACCAGTAGCGTATCATGAGGGGGGAGACTCGTCATTGCTCAACCCAGTGGCGTAGAATAAGGTGCAAGACTCGTCATTGCTCAAACCAGTGGCGTAGAATAAGGTGCAAGACTCGTCATTGCTCAAACCAGTAGCGTATCATGAGGGGGGAGACTCGTCATTGCTCAACCCAGTGGCGTAGAATGAGGTGCAAGACTCGTCATTGCTCAAACCAGTGGCGTAGAATAAGGTGCAAGACTCGTCATTGCTCAAACCAGTAGCGTATCATGAGGGGGGAGACTCGTCATTGCTCAACCCAGTGGCGTAGAATGAGGTGCAAGACTCGTCATTGCTCAAACCAGTAGCGTATCATGAGGGGGGAGACTGAATGATGTTAAAAGCAGTGGCGCATCATGTATGGGAAGCCTGATTAATGTTCAAACCAGTGGCGTATCATTAGGAGGAAGCCTGAATGATGTTAAAACCAGTGGCGTATCATGAGGGGGGAGCCTGAATGATGTTAAAAGCAGTGGCGTATCATGAATGGGAAGCCAGATTAATGTTCAAACCAGTGGCGTATCATAAAGGGGAGCCTGATTAATGTTCAAACCAGTGACGTATCATTAGGAGTAAGCCTGAATGATGTTAAAACCAGTGGCGTATCATGAATGGCAAGCCTGATTGATGTTCATATCAGTGGCTGGAGGCGAAGGCATGTCTCGCAGCAGCAGAGCTGGAAGCTGTCAGCGACCCACAACTGATGACTTGCACCAGATTCGGTAAACCAGAACCATCCAGACCTTGCTCTACCTCTCCGTGGTGCCTCCAGTACCAGATTAACCTGTCTAGTCTGGTCAAGCGAGTAGGGATCGAAGAGGGAAGACAACTCGGCACTTCAAAAAAACATGCTGATGTCGGATGTGTGTGGCCGAAAGGCGCAAATACCACAGTTTTACTGCAAACCACAACACAACGCAATCACGCCCATTTAACGTCCTTTTAAGGGCGGATGACGAGGATGTGTATTCCTTTAGTCATCGGGCGAACGCAAGCAAATTAACAAGCCAGTGGCGTATCATGATTGGGAAGTCTGATTGATGTTCAAACCAGTGGCGTATCATGAATGGGAAGTCTGATTGATGTTCAAACCAGTGGCGTATCATGAATGGGAAGTCTGATTGATGTTCAAACCAGTGGCGTATCATGAATGGGAAGTCTGATTGATGTTCAAACCAGTGGCGTATCGTAAATGGGAAGTCTGACTGATGTTCAAACCAGTGGCGTATCATGAATGGGAAGTCTGATTGATGTTCAAACCAGTGGCGTATCATGAATGGGAAGTCTGATTGATGTTCAGACCAGTGGCGTAGCATAAATGGGAAGTCTGATTGATGTTCAAACCAGTGGCTTAGCATGAGTAGGAAGCTTAATTAGCGGTTGCTCCCAGTACACAATTCCCGATGCAAAATTTCAAAAGATAAAAAAAAAACTAATTAGTAATAATGAATTTAAAAATTAGCAGGTAAAGAGGCGCAATACTTACCTTTCTCTGGCCCCATGCAACCCACATACTTATCCTGCCCTAGGTGATGGTGATCCACGCTACGCCAATGATTCAGAGTAAAACAGAAAATAAAATGGCCAGCTATGAGAATATAGCCCTGTAGAGCTACAGTTACTCGTTTATAACAGTTGGCGGTCTGGTTTCAAGGCTTTAGGAAGAGTCAACAGTCAAGCGGAGTCACAGCAGGACAGAGACTCTTCAATGCCAAGGACTAAAAACGGCCAGCCCAAGGTAGACAAATTTGTTTTAAACATTTCACAGGAAACAGAGATAGGATAAGTAGAGTAGTCTTTTGTGATAACAGCTCGCTAATCATTCAAAGAAAGGAAGAGAAATTATACAATAAATTATGTACTCGGAAACTTTCAAAGAAAAGAAGAAAAGTTATTAAAGTAAATTATGTACACGGTAACTTTCAAAGAAAAGAGGAAAAGTTATAAAATAAATTAAGTACTCACGAAGTTTCTAGAAATGAGATCTTGAAGCGTGTTACCTCCAATCCTTGTTACCGCCAATCCTTGTTACCGCCAATCCTTGTTACCTCAAATCCTTGTTCATGTGATACTCCAAGGCAATGTTTCCATTGACCGAATTGGCGAGTTCAAAGAACGAATGTGTAACGAGGTTCTTGTTTCTTATTTCAAAATGTTCTGCTTAATCCCTAGGCTAGATGAACTATTGATGAATTATTATCCTTGTATTGAATGATTTACACTACGATTAAGGATATCTGTAATCAAATTATATTGAATTAAGAATTCACGTCGGTATCAAGATATTGAAAGCTGAAACTTTTAGTAAGATACTATTATAAAGGTATACAGTCAGTGGCTATTTTAGCAATGCTAAATAAAAACAATGGCAAACTACCTTCTTATATTGCCTAATATAATTACATAAAAGCAAAGTTTATGTCAATAGAAGTGAGAAAGAGAGTCCATCGGTGCTATATAGAACCAATTCTGACCTATGGAAGCGAATCATGGATAGTAGACAAACAAATGAAAAGACGATTAGAGGCCACAGAGATGGGATTTCTCAGAAGAATGTTGAAAGTTCCCTGGACAGTTAAAAAGACCAATGAGGAAATTCTCAAAGAGGCCAACACAGAAAGGAAGCTCATAAAAGACATCAGAAAGAAATAATCAACATTTTTCGGGCACATCATGAGAAGAGGAAAGTTGGGATACCTGGTTACAACTGGCAAAATAAAAGGTAAAGAGAGATCGCGGACGACAAAGAGAGAAAATACTGGATAGCTTGGTGTCATGGAAAACAGGCAACAACAGAACTGATACGATGCATTGTAGATAGAAGATTGTGAAAGGACATGATCGCCTACGCACACCGGTATGGCACATGATTATGATGATGATTTAAAAAAACAGGAGTCTCGGTTTCTCAGGGGGTAATTAACTGGACAACTAATAGCAAGAGACCGGGTTCGATTCCCGTCAAGGGCTCCTAGGTTCCCCCAGCCGGTTGATACCGGACTTTAAATGGACTCCTAGGTTCCTCCAACCTTAAATAAGTGCCGGATTGTTTTTCTAGGGAAAGCAGGGCGGCTTTGTGTAACATACATCACCCAATAAGTATGTCGTGTCGTTGGTCAGTGATGATTACTAACATTACGTTCTCCACATGGTTTAAAGGCCTTGAGAAAACCGTTTACGGTCTCCCATGTAACCGATCTCATGAAAGATTGCTGTGTCAGTGAACAATACAAAGATTGATGACATTACACTGTGAGGTGGTAGGAAATACTAATGCCAATAGAAGTAATGGTTAAAACAAAGAAAAAGATATGACCGCAATGCACGCTAAAGACAGGTGGAACAATATTAAAACAGGTAAATGAATTTAAATATCTGGGAACTTTGTTAACCTCAGATGGTAGATGTACAACAGAGGTGAGATGAAGAATGGCTCAGGCAAAAGCAGCTTTCCAAAAAATGAGGAAGATAGCGTACAATCCATTTTTGACAATAGTATCAATAAAAAACAGGTTCTTAAATGTTATGAAGTGCCAGTCTTAACATATGGATGTTAATCATGGACAATAGGACAACAGACAAGGAAATCCCTGGAGGCTGTAGAAATATAGTTTTACAGAAGAATATTGAGAATACCATGGACAGCTAAAAAGAGTAATGAAAATGTTCTGAAAGATGCCAAAACAAAATAATAGGAAGAAACGATCATCATTTTTGGCCATGTAATTAGAAGGGAATAGCTGGAATATATTGTAACAACTGGGAAAATTGAGGGACGAAGAGACAGACGGAATTAATGAGAAAACATACCAGACAGCTTAAGAGAATGGCTTGGCAGAAGGTCAAGAACAGAAATGATAAATAACTGTCGAGATCGAAAGTTGTGGAGAGACATGATCACCGACGCCAGAAGGTTTAGTTTCTTTGATGATGATGATGATGATGATGATGATGATGATGATGATGATGATGATGATGATGATGATGATGATGATGATGATGATGATGATGATGATGATGATGATGATGATGATGATGATGATGATGATGATGATGATGATGATGATGATGATGATGATGATGATGATGATGATGATGATGATGATGATGATGATGATGATGATGATGATGATGATGATGATGATGATGATGATGATATTCTATGGAGGTGTAGGATGGATCGCTGGTCTACAGATAAGACGTCGGTCTCTCTAAAAGAATATTCCGATGTTGAACCCCGCCACAGTAGATTCCCGCTTGGAATCCGCGGTTTCTTCGTGGTTTTATGCTCTCCTGGAGTCTGGGTCGTCATGTCCGACGTCTAGACCCTTAAAAAAGAAGAAATACAGGAAACCCCGCGTGCATTATCGCACGTTAATAAAGAACCCTTGGCAGTTAGAAGTCGGAAAGGGTAGACCAAAAATGACTGCTGGCAAGACAAATGTGATAAGAAAAATCTACTAGAAAACGTTAAACTGTCGACGATTCAAAAAATGAGAGTACCTCTGAAGTCAGATCATATCTGCCTGATTGGCGAGGGACACTGAACACTGCCGGCATTAAAAGTAAAAAAAACAGTTATTGTAATGAAGACAAAAATCCCTCAAGACTTCGCCTGAGATATAAAACTGGAGTACGCAAATGAAACAAACATAAATTCTTGCCGGAAAGGGAAGAGATTTGGAGGAAAGAGTAAAAACGTAATATGAGAAAAGGAGACCCGACCCAAAATGATTACCATAGATCTGGTCAACTAGGAAAAATGTATTATGTACCAGCGTAGAATGGGCCAAAGTGAAAAGAAAGATTTCTTGTACACATCATTGTAAAGATCTACATGTACACATGTAGCTACAAAACTATTACTGATGTAGCAACAAAACTACCACTGTACACATGTAGCTACAAAACTACCACTGTGCACATGTAGCTACAAAACTACCACTGTGCACATGTAGCTACAAAAAAATTACTGTAAACAATGTAGCAACAAGACTACCACTGCACACATGTAGCTACAAAACTACCATTGTACACAATGTAGCAACAAGACTACCATTGTACACATGTAGCTACAAAACAACCACTGTACACATGTAGCAACAGGATTACCATTGTACACATGTAGCTACAAAACTACCATTGTACACATGTAGCTACAAAACTACCATTGTACCCATGTAGCAACAAGACTACCATTGTACACATGTAGCTACAAGACTACCATTGTACACATGTAGCTACAAGACTACCATTGTACCCATGTAGCTACAAAACTACCACTGTACATATGTAGCTACAAAACTACCACTGTACACATGTAGCTACAAAACTACCACTGTACACATGTAGCTACAAAACTACCACTGTACACATGTAGCTACAAGACTACCATTGTACACATGTAGCTACAAAACTACCACTGTACACATATAGCTACAAAATTACCACTGTACACATGTAGCTACAAAACTACAATTGTACACAATGTATCTACAAAAATACCACTGTACACATGTAGCTACAATGCTACCGTTGTACACATGTATCAACAAAAATACCACTGTACACATGTAGCTACATAGCCACTAGTGTACACAGGTAGCTCCAATACCAATCTATAGATATATGCTACAGGTAAGCCTCAGATTTAATTTTTTTTAAAAGGATGTACTGGATCGTATTCGACATCACAATACAATTTGACGATGGAGAAGATAGCTAAAGGAGCTTCATATGACGATCTGCTTCATGTTCATTCGGCACTTAGACTTCTCCCCGACCCAACCCTAAGTCGTCTCTCTCTCTCTAGACAGACGCTACGACGACGTGAAAGCGTTTTGTAACTAGATGACTGCGCCTTTCGGCCCAAAACATCCGAATTCGATGTGACGCTTTAGGGTACCGGGTTTGCCTTCTTTCTTCGATCCCTACTCACTTGGCCATACTGGTCAGTTTGTTTCCGTGGGCAGCACTGGAAAGTGGAGTAAGGTCTTCATCAGCTCTGTTCTAGGCCGATCCTGATATGCACAATCAGCTATGAGTCACTGACCGATAACAGCTCAATTCCTGGTTAGTGTATTGACGATCATGTAGCGGTAAAATCCACTATGATCACATGTCTGACAGTGTAGGCACCACGATGATAGTACAAGAAGTAGTTGTAACAGTTGTAGCATAGAAGAAGGTGGAGGGGGAGAAGAAGAAGAGGGAGGTGGAGAAGAAGAAGGTGGGGGAGAAGAAGAAGGTGGGGGAGAAGAAGAAGGTGGGGGAGAAGAAGAAGGTGGGGGAGAAGAAGAAGGTGGGGGAGAAGAAGAAGAGGGTGGGGGAGAAGAAGAAGAGGGAGGTGGAGAAGAAGAAGGTGGGGGAGAAGAAGAAGGAGAGGGAGTTGGAGAAGAAGATAAAGAAGAAGGTGGAGGAGAAGGAGAAGGAGAAGGTGGAGGAGAAGGAGAAGGAGGACGGGAAAGGAGGAGAAGGTGGAGAAGTAGGAATAGAAGGAGGAGAAGGTGGAGGAGAATAATAAGGTGGAGAAGAAGAAAAAGGAGAAGGAGAAGGTGGAGGAGAAGAAGGAGATGGAGAAGAAGGAGAAGGTGGAGGAGAAGGAGGAGGAGAAGAATAAGGTGGAGGAGGAGAAGGTGGAGGAGGAGGAGAAGGAGGAGGAGAAGGAGGAGGAGAAGGAGGAGGAGAAGAATAAGGTGGAGGAGGAGAAGGTGGAGGAGGAGGAGAAGGAGGAGGAGAAGGAGGAGGAGAAGGTGAAGGAGAATAAGGTGAAGGAGAAGGATGAGGAGAATAATAAGGTGGAGGAGAAGGAGAAGGTGGAGGAGAAGGAGGAGGAGAATAATAAGGTGGAGGAGAAGGAGAAGGTGGAGGAGAAGGAGGAGGAGAAGAATAAGGTGGAGGAGGAGAAGGTGGAGGAGGAGGAGAAGGAGGAGGAGAAGGAGGAGGAGAAGGTGAAGGAGAATAAGGTGAAGGAGAAGGATGAGGAGAATAATAAGGTGGAGGAGAAGGATAAGGTGGAGGAGAAGGAGGAGGAGAAGAATAAGGTGGAGGAGGAGAAGGTGGAGGAGGAGGAGAAGGAGGAGGAGAAGGAGGAGGAGAAGGAGGAGGAGAAGAATAAGGTGGAGGAGAAGGAGGAGGAGAAGGAGGAGGAGAAGGAGGAGGAGAAGAATAAGGTGAAGGAGAAGGAGAAGGTGGAGGAGAAGGAGGAGGAGAAGAATAAGGTGGAGGAGAAGGAGAAGGTGGAGGAGAAGGAGAAGGAGAAGAATAAGGTGGAGGAGAAGGTGGAGGAGAAGGAGGAGGAGAAGAATAAGGTGGAGGAGAAGGAGAAGGTGGAGGAGGAGGAGAAGAATAAGGTGGAGGAGAAGGAGACGGTTGAGGAGAAGGAGGAGGAGGAGAAGGAGAAGGTGGAGGAGAAGGTGGAGGAGAAGGAGAAGGTGGAGTTGGAGGAGGAGATGGAGGAGGAGAAGAAGGAGAAGGTGGAGAAGAAAAATAAGGTGGAGGAGAAGGAGAAGGTGGAGGAGAAGGAGGAGAAGAATAAGGTGGAGGAGAAGGAGACGGTTGAGGAGAAGGAGGAGGAGGAGAAGGAGAAGGTGGAGGAGAAGGTGGAGGAGAAGGAGAAGGTGGAGGAGAAGGAGAAGTAGGAGAAGGAGAAGGTGAAGGAGAATAAGGAGAATAAGGTGAAGGAGAAGGATGAGGAGAATAATAAGGTGGAGGAGAAGGAGAAGGTGGAGGAGAAGGAGGAGGAGAAGAATAAGGTGGAGGAGGAGAAGGTGGAGGAGGAGGAGAAGGAGGAGGAGAAGGAGGAGGAGAAGGAGGAGGAGAAGAATAAGGTGGAGGAGAAGGAGAAGGTGGAGGAGAAGGAGGAGGAGAAGAATAAGGTGGAGGAGAAGGAGAAGGTGGAGGAGAAGGAGAAGGAGAAGAATAAGGTGGAGGAGAAGGTGGAGGAGAAGGTGGAGGAGAAGAATAAGGTGGAGGAGAAGGAGAAGGTGGAGGAGGAGGAGAAGAATAAGGTGGAGGAGAAGGAGACGGTTGAGGAGAAGGAGGAGGAGGAGAAGGAGAAGGTGGAGGAGAAGGTGGAGGAGAAGGAGAAGGTGGAGTTGGAGGAGGAGATGGAGGAGGAGAAGAAGGAGAAGGTGGAGAAGAAAAATAAGGTGGAGGAGAAGGAGAAGGTGGAGGAGAAGGAGGAGAAGAATAAGGTGGAGGAGAAGGAGACGGTTGAGGAGAAGGAGGAGGAGGAGAAGGAGAAGGTGGAGGAGAAGGTGGAGGAGAAGGAGAAGGTGGAGGAGAAGGAGGAGAAGAATAAGGTGGAGGAGAAGGAGACGGTTGAGGAGAAGGAGGAGGAGGAGAAGGTGGAGGAGAAGGTGGAGGAGAAGGAGAAGGTGGAGTTGGAGGAGGAGATGGAGGAGGAGAAGAAGGAGAAGGTGGAGAAGAAAAATAAGGTGGAGGAGAAGGAGAAGAAGCAGAAGAAGATGGATGTGGAGAAGAAGAAGGAGAAGGAGGAGAAGAAGAAGAACTTACTGTATAATAATATTTTTAAAATGCGTTACCGTTACTTTAAAAAAAACGGATTACTTAATACGTCGCATTTACTAAATCGTTAATTTTACGCTTAAAAAATAATATTTCATTCCGCTAAATCAATAATATACGTTAACAACATATCATAATCTATATCATGAGTTTCTTGATGATCAAGAAAATGTTAATTTAATTGTAGACGATGTTTTAAAAAATAAAACAGAATGAATACATATATAATTGTTGATATGTAACAATATCTACTATAAATACAGATGTTTAACAAACGTAGCCAGGAAATATCCGCTCCGCTCTGTGACAGACAAGTTCTCGTGGCAACTGAACGAGATCAAGTAGGTCTAATGTTAGCAGAGCTCACTCGAGAGCTCGGGAGATATATTTACGTGAGCGTCGAGAACACGTTTCTAGCGACTTGCAGCTCTCGTCTGCCTGGGGATTGTTTGCTACGGCCCGCTTTGGGGAGATGAGTGTTTCTCTGGTTTGGCTTCAGATAACTAACTGATAGTCAATTCAATCCTGGGGTCTTAAGGAAATGTAAGGACAAACGCGTTAAAAAAAATCAACCATCATTACGGATTTAGGGGTTGTTAATCTGTAGAATATACAGAAGAAGGCGGGGTTCTATTCAGCTGAGAAATAAAAGTTACACAAGCTGTGCTGTCGCTACGTAGTAAACCTGCCAATGTTATTATAGCAGACTCTCGATTGTTATAAATGAATGGAAAATGGGAAATTCCGAATTTGTAAAAAAAAATCCGAGTTAAACAATTATATAAACGAAACTGAAAGAGTAGGTACAGTATTTAAATAATAGCTTTTACTGCTTGAAATAGGACAACAACTTAATTTATTAATATTTGAAATAAGACAGCAACTAAATTTATTACTGTTTGAAATTAGACAGGACCTTAATTATGACTGCTTAAAATTAGACAGCAACTAAATTTATTACTGTTTGAAATTAGGCAGGACCTTAATTATGACTGCTTAAAATTAGACAGCAACTAAATTTATTACTGTTTGAAATAAGACAGGACCTTAATTATGACTGCTTAAAATTAGACAGCAACTAAATTTATTACTGTTTGAAATAAGACAGGACCTTAATTATAACTGCTTAAAATTAGACAGCAACTAAATTTATTACTGTTTGAAATAAGACAGGACCTTAATTATGACTGCTTAAAATTAGACAGCAACTAAATTTATTACTGTTTGAAATAAGACAGGACCTTAATTATGACTGCTTAAAATTAGACAGCAACTAAATTTATTACTGTTTGAAATAAGACAGGACCTTAATTATAACTGCTTAAAATTAGACAGCAACTAAATTTATTACTGTTTGAAATTAGACAGGACCTTAATTATGACTGCTTAAAATTAGACAGCAACAACTAAATTTATTACTGTTTGAAATAAGACAGGACCTTAATTATGACTGCTTAAAATTAGACAGCAAGAACTAAATTTATTACTGTTTGAAATAAGACGCAACTAATTTGTTACTGCTTGTAACAGAATATCAACTTAATTTATCACTGCTTGAGATAAGACAGTAACTTAATTTACTGCAGCTTGAAATAATATAGCAACTTAATTTTATCATTGCTTGAAATAAGACAGTAACTTAATTTAGCACTGTCTGAAATAAGACAGTAACTTAATTTACTTCAGCTTGAAATAATATAGCAACTTAATTTTATCATTGCTTGAAATAAGACAGTAACTTAATTTAGCACTGTCTGAAATAAGACAGTAACTTAATTTATTACTGCTTGAAATAAGACAGTAACTTAATAATTTATTACTGCTTGAAATAAGACAGTAACTTAATTTATTACTGTTTGAAATAAGACAGCTTCTTCTTCTCCTTTCCTTCATCATCTGCCTTTCAGCGTCAAGGGGAGATATAATTTGCGATCTTTTGCTCTTATGTTCGCCTCTGCTGCTGTTATGTTTCCTAGTGCTTCTAATATTCCATCGATCCATCTTTTTCGTGGTCGACCCTTGGGTCTGGTGTTCTCACAACGTTTGTTGAAGGCTCGTTGTGTTGTGTTTTGTTCTTTCTGCCTTGTCCCGTGGCCAAACCATTTTATCTGTTGTTTCCTTATATATTCTATGGCGGGGGTTATTCCTAGCTTTTTTCTCAGTTCTTCATTTCTGATCTTATCTCTCAGACTGTTTCCTGTCATTCGTCTAACACATTTAATCTCTGTAGAGGTTATTTGTCTTATTGTTCTTGCATCTAGGGTCCAGGTCTGGCATTGGTAGCACAACGTTGGGATGAAGATTGTATTGTATAGTGCTCGTTTTGCACTCCAGAGTTATTTCCTTGTTGGACAATAGTGGTGATAACTGTCCAATGATTTGACAAGCTTTGTTGCATCTTGATTTTATCTCTGCTGTTTGAGAATTATCGTTTGTCATTAGACTTCCTAGGTATTCAAATTCCTCTTCTTGTTTTAGCTGTCTGCCTTCTATAGTTATGTTGATGTTCTGTTTATTTTTGGCGACATTCATGACTTCTGTTTTGTTGAAGTTGATTTTCATGTTGTATTTTGTGCCTGAGATGTTGAGTTTGTTTAAGTGTTCTTGTAGGTCTTCTATTGTTTCATGTATTAGTGCCTGATCGTCTGCAAATAAAAGCTCGTTGATCTCCCCTGTCTCTGATGGGTTGGCTAGCTTGCATATATAGTCCATGTATGTAATAAACAGTAGGGGGGATAGTACGCACACCTGTCTTACACCTGACCTAACTTCGAAGTGGTCTGTGTAGCCTGCTGCTGTTCTGACCCTGCAGCTGCTGTTGATCTAGAGACTTTTAATAAGGTTGGTTAGATGTTGGCTTACTCCGTATGTTGTTAGTATCTCCCACAGCTGTTCTCTGTTTACTCTGTCGAATGCTTTTTCCTGGTCAATGAAGGCTATGTATAAGTTGTGATTGTGTTCTGTCATTTTTTCTGCAAGCTGTTTTAATGTGAATAGTGCGTCGGTACATCCTCTGTTTTTTCGGAACCCCATTTGAGAATCGCTTAACTGTAGTTCTATTATTGGTCTCAGCCTTTTTCCCAAAATTTTGGCGTATAGCTTTCCTACATGGCTGAGAAGAGATATACCTTTATTTTGATTGCAGTCTCTTTTGTTACCTTTCTTTTTCCATATTGGTATGATGATTGCCTGTTGCCAGTCTCCTGGGGCTTGTTGTTGGTGCCATGCTACATTAAATATTCTGTGCAGCCATTGCATTCCTGTTTCTCCTGCTGCTGCTATTATTTCTATTGATATGTTATCTATCCCCGGTGCTTTATTTCTTGGTGCATATTTGATTACTTTTTCGATTTCCTCTTTCATGATGTTGGGTTCAGTATTTGTGAGTTCTAGATTGGTTTTTGTTGTCTTATTGGTAGTTGGTATGTTTAACAGGTCTTCAAAATATTCTTTCCATCTCTGTTGCATACATTGATTATTTGATATTGGCTGCCAGTCTTTGTCATTTATCAGCTCAGTAGGATCATGGTTTTCTTTTCTCGCTCTTGTGGCTTTTACTGCTTTGTAGAAATCTCTTGTGGCTGTCTTGAAGTCCCTGCTCATGTTTTGTCCGAATTCTGTCCAATTCTTTTGTTTAGCTTCTTTGATCAAGATTCTCTTTTTCGAACTAACGCATATTTTTTCATATTTTTCTTGGTTCTTGTTCTCCCTCCAATTTTTAAGCAGTTTCTTTTTTTCTTTAATTGCTCTGATTGTTTCGTTCCACCCCAGGGTTGTCTTTTCCCCTTCTCTTATTCTTAGCTTCGTTCCACAAACTGTTTTAGAGATGTTGGTTACTGTTTCCTTAAATTGTTTCCACTCTTCTTCTACTGTGCATACTTCGTTAGGGAGTTTCTTGAATTCCTCTGTTAGTTTTTCTTCTAGGGTTTTCCTTGTTTCTTGATCTTTTAATTGTTTTATTTTTATTGTCTGTTCTTTTCGCTTCTTTTGTTTGTTTTCGTATATTCTCTTTATTTTTGGCTGTCTTAGTGTGATCATAACCATCTTGTGATCCGTGTCATCTGTAATATTTGGGATTGTTCTACTGTCGGTTACTCTTTTCTTGTTCTGTTATCTTGTTAAAATTAAATCTATCTGGCGTCTGCATGTTGTGTCATTCCATTTGTACCAGGTGTATACTCTCTGTGTTTGAAGAATGTGTTGGTGATAAATAAATCATTTTGATTGCATAGTTCCAGCAGTCTGCTTCCAGTTTATTTGAGCTGTTTTATCGCCAAAGGAATAAGACAGCAATTTAATTGTAATTTAGTCAAAGGAATTTATTACTACTTGACATAAAACAGTCAAATCCTTTGCTTCTTCTTTACTTGACATAAAACAGTCAAATCCTTTGCTTCTTCTTTACTTGACATAAAACAGTCAAATCCTTTGCTTCTTCTTTACTTGACATAAAACAGTCAAATCCTTTGCTTCTTCTTTACTTGACATAAAACAGTCAAATCCTTTGCTTCTTCTTTACTTGACATAAAACAGTCAAATCCTTTGCTTCTTCTTTACTTGACATAAAACAGTCAAATCCTTTGCTTCTTCTTTACTTGACATAAAACAGTCAAATCCTTTGCTTCTTCTTTACTTGACATAAAACAGTCAAATCCTTTGCTTCTTCTTTACTTGACATAAAACAGTCAAATCCTTTGCTTCTTCTTTACTTGACATAAAACAGTCAAATCCTTTGCTTCTTCTTTACTTGACATAAAACAGTCAAATCCTTTGCTTCTTCTTTACTTGACATAAAACAGTCAAATCCTTTGCTTCTTCTTTTCAATAGCCTTTCGCCGAATTGTTCTTCGTAGATTTCTCAGGATGAAATTTTCCGCGAAACTACGGTCTTCTTGGTGTTCTAAGTAATCAAGAAGAGCTCATAGATTTGTTTCAGTTTAATACACTTATTTTAAAATGGAGGGTGTTATTATTTATTTATAAGTTTTTGACGAAGGTATTGATAATCCACTTCCCGGT